>OY740792.1:25809382-25959551 GCA_963514005.1 Raja brachyura
CGAGAGGGGAGAGAGAGAGATCGAGAGGGGAGAGAGAGAGATCGAGAGGGGAGAGAGAGAGATCGAGAGGGGAGAGAGAGATCGAGAGGGGAGAGAGAGAGATCGAGAGGGGAGAGAGAGAGATCGAGAGGGGGGGGAGAGAGAGAGATCGAGAGGGGGGGGAGAGAGAGAGATCGAGAGGGGGGGGAGAGAGAGAGATCGAGAGGGGGGGGGAGAGAGAGAGATCGAGAGGGGGGGAGAGAGAGAGATCGAGAGGGGGGAGAGAGAGAGATCGAGAGGGGAGAGAGAGAGATCGAGAGGGGAGAGAGAGAGATCGAGAGGGGAGAGAGAGAGATCGAGAGGGGAGAGAGAGAGATCGAGAGGGGAGAGAGAGAGATCGAGAGGGGAGAGAGAGAGATCGAGAGGGGAGAGAGAGAGATCGAGAGGGGAGAGAGAGAGATCGAGAGGGGAGAGAGAGAGATCGAGAGGGGAGAGAGAGAGATCGAGAGGGGAGAGAGAGAGATCGAGAGGGGAGAGAGAGAGATCGAGAGGGGAGAGAGAGAGATCGAGAGGGGAGAGAGAGAGATCGAGAGGGGAGAGAGAGAGATCGAGAGGGGAGAGAGAGAGATCGAGAGGGGAGAGAGAGAGATCGAGAGGGGAGAGAGAGAGATCGAGAGGGGAGAGAGAGAGATCGAGAGGGGAGAGAGAGAGATCGAGAGGGGAGAGAGAGAGATCGAGAGGGGAGAGAGAGAGATCGAGAGGGGAGAGAGAGAGATCGAGAGGGGAGAGAGAGAGATCGAGAGGGGAGAGAGAGAGATCGAGAGGGGAGAGAGAGAGATCGAGAGGGGAGAGAGAGAGATCGAGAGGGGAGAGAGAGAGATCGAGAGGGGAGAGAGAGAGATCGAGAGGGGAGAGAGAGAGATCGAGAGGGGAGAGAGAGAGATCGAGAGGGGAGAGAGAGAGATCGAGAGGGGAGAGAGAGAGATCGAGAGGGGAGAGAGAGAGATCGAGAGGGGAGAGAGAGAGATCGAGAGGGGAGAGAGAGAGATCGAGAGGGGAGAGAGAGAGATCGAGAGGGGAGAGAGAGATCGAGAGGGGAGAGAGAGATCGAGAGGGGAGAGAGAGATCGAGAGGGGAGAGAGAGATCGAGAGGGGAGAGAGAGATCGAGAGGGGAGAGAGAGATCGAGAGGGGAGAGAGAGATCGAGAGGGGAGAGAGAGATCGAGAGGGGAGAGAGAGATCGAGAGGGGAGAGAGAGATCGAGAGGGGAGAGAGAGATCGAGAGGGGAGAGAGAGATCGAGAGGGGAGAGAGAGATCGAGAGGGGAGAGAGAGATCGAGAGGGGAGAGAGAGATCGAGAGGGGAGAGAGAGATCGAGAGGGGAGAGAGAGATCGAGAGGGGAGAGAGAGATCGAGAGGGGAGAGAGAGATCGAGAGGGGAGAGAGAGATCGAGAGGGGAGAGAGAGATCGAGAGGGGAGAGAGAGATCGAGAGGGGAGAGAGAGATCGAGAGGGGAGAGAGAGATCGAGAGGGGAGAGAGAGATCGAGAGGGGAGAGAGAGATCGAGAGGGGAGAGAGAGATCGAGAGGGGAGAGAGAGATCGAGAGGGGAGAGAGAGATCGAGAGGGGAGAGAGAGATCGAGAGGGGAGAGAGAGATCGAGAGGGGAGAGAGAGATCGAGAGGGGAGAGAGAGATCGAGAGGGGAGAGAGAGATCGAGAGGGGAGAGAGAGATCGAGAGGGGAGAGAGAGATCGAGAGGGGAGAGAGAGATCGAGAGGGGAGTGATCGAGAGATCGAGAGGGGAGAGGGGAGAGAGAGAGAGAGAGAGACCGAGAGGGGAGAGAGAGAGATCGAGAGCGGAGAGAGAGAGAGGGATCGAGAGAGATAGGGAGAAGAGTGGGGAGAGAGGGAGGTCGAGAGGTAAGTAAAGATCTATTACAAATAAATCTAATAACTTTCTAATGCATCTTGCTCCTCTATAATCTTTGTTTACAACTGCTCTGTAGCGGTGGAGCGGATTACACATGGGGAGACAGTCCGCCAAAATGGCGGCCGTGACGTTCCGTTACGTACTACACACCAGCCCATTGGATTTCGGAGGAGTGGTCTATCTTGCGCCTCTATAATCTTTGGCCTCCACTGTCTCGCCGTTAATGGTGATGGGCTGATGGACGAGGGTCCTTGGTCTCCTCCTGAAGTCCAGGATCATCTCCTTTGTTTTTGCTGCGTTGAGGATCAGGTTGTTCTCACGGCTCCAGCTCACCAGGTTCTCTACCCCTGTCCTGTAGGCGGCCTCGGTGTTACTCGTGATCCTGCCTACCACGATGGTGTCATCTGCAAACCTTAGTATGGTGTTGGCCTCGTGGGTGGGCTGGCAGTCGAGAGTGTAGAGGGAGAAGAGGAAGGGGCTCAACACACAGCCCTGTGGTGCACCGATGTTCAGGGTGATGCTGGAGGAGACCTGCCTCCCCATGCGCACAGGCTGTGGTCGGCCGTTGAGAAAGTCCAGGACCCAGCTGCTCAGGTGTTTGTTGAGGCCCAGGTGGTCCAGCTTGGTGATTAATTTATGGGGGGGAGATGGTGTTAAAGGCGGAGCTATAATCTATGAATAGCATCCGCACATAACTGTCCCGCTAGTCAAGATGTGTCAGGGTGGAGTGGAGGGCCAGTGACACTGCGTCCTCCGTCGACCTGTTTGCCCTATAGGCAAATTGATGGTGGTCTAAGGAAGGGGAGGGGGGGGGGAGAAGAGATGCTGTTCTTCAAGTGTCCCAGTACCAGACGTTCAAAGCACTTCATCACCACCGGTGTCAGCGCCACTGGCCGATAGTCGTTGAGGGATCTGATGGCTGATTGTTTTGGCACAGGGATGATTGTGGCTGTCTTGAGGCATGTGGGGACGGAGGCCTGCCTCAGGGAGGTGTTAAACAGGTCCGTGAGCACAGCAGTCAGCTCCCCTGCACAGTGCTTCAGAACCCACCCTGGTATTCCGTCAGGTCCGGTGGCCTTGTTGGGGTTGATGTGCTGCAGGGTCAGTCTCACGTCGTGGGGGCTCAGAGTCAGCACCAGTGGTGAAGGTCCCTGCTGTACCCATATGTTGTCACTGCTGTTGGCGCAGTCAAACCTGGCAAAAAAAGCAGTTCAGGTCGTCAGGGAGGGGTGAGCTTTGTGCGTGTGTAGAGCTGTTAAAATGCTCCTCGATGCGCTTCGTGTAGCAGTGCTTTGCTTCCCTGATGCCCTTTCTCAGACTGGACCTTGCTGTTCTGTAGGCCTCTGCATCACCCGAGTGGAAAGCTGCATCCCGGGCCTTCAGCAGACCAGTTACAGCGCCATTCATCCATGGCTTATGGTTGGGGAGTGTCAGTATTGTCCTCTGTGTGGTGACACTGTTCACACAGAAGGTGATGTAATCCAATACTGATGATGTATAAAATGCTAATAATGAAACCCTCTCATCAATTAAAGTTGATGTTAAATTTGCTATCTGTGATAGTAAAGGCAAAATAATCCTAATATTTACATCTAGAGGTTCTGAAAATGAGATCGAAGATTTTACTGCAAATATAAACATATATATTTTACTCACACATGGCACTACACCCAAGGAAGGCTTAGATTAAAGAGAGGGAACATTTATCAGATTCACAGCACTGAATTGCAAACAGAGATTACATTCATTAAGGTTTTGTCACCCATAGCTTGCTGTTAGATATCTCTAAAGCATTTTTTTGCAAGATGACAATTAACTGGATAAAAACAAAACTATTTCCACGAGTTGGAATCCAAGACCTAGAAAATAACCTGAAATTTAAGACCAGAATTTTGACTAAACTTTCTTAACACTCCAAATGCAAAAGATAAATGTTTGAAACTACAAATAATCCTTGTTGTTACAGACCATGGGAGGGTTGGAGTGGCGTCTGTTTTTGCCGATTGTCCACTATAACTAAGTAAGGGATTTACTTCAATCACCTATTGTTGATCTATGTTCCACTGTTTGTAGCACTTTAGTACCTGCACTGATGTAAAGCACTTTGGTCAACGAGAGTTGTTTTTAAATGTGCTATAGAAATAAAATTGACTTGACTTGACCTAGCGGTCACTCCATGAAATGAGTTGCTTTCAAATACAACAGTTTTTTTTTTAAACAGCTAAAAAGTTATTTTTGGTGCAAGCTAAAAATACTAAAGACTGTTTGTCACATCGTTCAATAGAGTATCATTGAACAAGTGGCGATCGCAGCAATTGCTTGTCAATTTCATTACTTCCCGCGGTGCACCTAGCAGCATGTATTCTCAAAGAGACTATGGCGTCCGATTACTGTGGGAACGCTCCATCCACTATAACCGAAATCCATTGTAAAGAGGTTCATAATAACAAGTGTAGACCCTATTATACAAATTATAGATGTCAGGTCAATTGTTTATTTTAAATGGCAGATGAACTTTACTAGCCAAACCCACCATGCAGGTAAATAAAGGACAAAGTCATATATCCCATTGATGCAGACCAGCGTATATAACTGAATGGCTAGTGTTGCTACCTTCCTTTCTCTAGTGGTATCAGTGATAAACCCCCAACAACATCCAAAGGGGAGGATTGGAATCTCCAGAGAAAATCCCTTCAAAACTGATGAGCTAATCGATAAGTGGACACGGAACTTGCTGAGTCCGAATGAAAATAATCATGAGAATCTGAAAGACATCTGGTTTCAGGTAGATTGCTGAAGGAGGTGTAGAAGTGTAATGGAACTACTGATGAGAGCCAAAGAATGATGTAATTCATGTGCAAAAATTACCCAAATACAGGTGTGCAATGCTTGTAGTGTCATACCCAAGACTTGAGGCTTTAATTGCTGCCAAAGGTGCCTCAACAAAGTACCGAGTAAAGGGTCTGAATACTTATGTAAATGTGATATTTCAGTTATTTATTTTTAATTACTTTGCAAAAAATTCCAAATGCCTGTTCTTGCTTCTTCATTCTGGGGTATTGTGTGTAGATTGATGATTAAAAAAAGAATTTAATTCATTTAAAAATAAGGCTGTTATGTAATAAAATGTGGACAAAGTGAAGGGTTCTGAATACTTTCTGAATGCACTGTAGATAACTGATTCCATAATAAACATCTTAGACAAGGGACTGAGTCGATGCAGTCTTATAACAAAATGACCATTCAATACAAGTCATCAGTTACTGCAAGATACTTTAATATCTCATTTATGGAAAAGTCATTGTTTACGAAAAACGTCAGTGATGCACGTTTAAGAATTCACCAGTATAATCATGGAAAATTATGACTGAAAGTAAAATTGTCTTTCATTGGACAGAGAAGATCATCCATGTCAACAATTCAAATGTCTCAAGTGTTAAACTTGATGGTTCACTTTTTTAATTCATTTATTTAAATGAACAAAAGTATCCAGGCATCAGTGTTCAGCACCTTTAGTTACCAAAACTCTCCAAATCACCAATCTAGAAAAGGAAAGTGCATGAGGATGAGGTCAAAAGCAGCCTCAGTAGATAAAAATGAAAATGGGGGAATCAGGAAATAACCAAAATCAGCCTTGCAAAATTTAGGATATTAATTTGCGGCCAGTCCCATTCTCCTCTGTAACTACTTTAAAACTACATACCAGACATACCCTTTTGGAGTCTCACAATCAAACCACTCAAATCCTCACCAGATGATTCACACCTACATTCCTTTCATTGGTTATAAAGATAGCAGTGTGAATCAAGAACATTGCCCTTCTCAGGATTTGGAATGTTTACAGTAATAAAACTGGCAAAGTTGAGATATGAGACTATGTTGAGATCAGCAAACCCAAGGAAACAGGAACCATCTTGCCTGCATCATGTTTATTCAATGTGTCAGTAGATTTACCAATTCAACTACAGTTTTACACATTCATTATAAAATTTATACTGAAATTCACTGAACAATTGGCACTTTCTATAAACTTCCCTTATAATATGATAGCGAGTAGATTTTAAGACAGACAAATATATATGAAATCACAGACTTACAGGTTGGAGAGTTGTTTCATCCTCTGACATAGGCTCATCTATCAGTTGTTGCCCATCCTGCTGCAAAATTTAAAGAAAATTGTTACAGGTCATCAAATCTTTTTAAAAGTACATAATCATATTTTTAATTATATGTTTCTAACATGTCTGTTAAATCTTCCAAATACTGCTTGCTGAGAGTACTTCTAAATTGTTATTTCCAACTAGAGCTTCACCAATTTGTTTCTACTGATAGATAATTCATATAATAGATTATGTGAAATGTATAAAGCAGAAAGGATGATTCTACTCCTTCATCATAGGACAAGAACTTTGTTAATCAGGTAACCGAAAAAAGACAGGATATAATGATAAACAACAGTTACCAATTAATTTAAAAAAAAATTAAAAGTTCAATGTTTAGGTTATATTCAAATTGACTTTCTTTAACACTATGTAAAAAAACATTCCATTAGAAGACAATCCTCCTTTTATCACAGATAATTATCCGAATAATCTCTACCACAGTGTCTCAAAGCATTGAAGGAATTTGAAGATAATTCATTAGACATCATAACTTCACTTAGTGGACTAAATATTTTATTTACAAATGTATAATTAGATAAAGGACAATATGAAATCAAAACTATCTCTACATTCTACAGATGTAGCTCCATTAAACGACAAGATTTTCAGTTTGAGACCAACAGTTTTTCATTTCAAAAATAAGATTTCAAGGTCCAAAGTTATTACGTTTTTCAAGAAAAGTGTTAATTCACTGCAATCAGGTACTTTATTTTGCAAGTTAATTCTATTACACAAAACGGATTTATATGGATGTGTTGTTTCAGTTAAAATGATACCCATGTTCCCTTCATAATATATTGATTATATTTCAAAATTGCTGTAAAGTACACTGGAACATAAAAATACACTGCATTTTAATAAATTAGGAAATTAAGTTAGATGCCTCGCATGTCAATTCTATGTTCATGCAATTTGTCTTGCATGCCCAAGTTGTCGCTTCAATTTACCTCCATTAGCTCAAGATCTGTAACCAATTTAGTTCACACTAGCCATCAGTTAGATTTAGCTCCTAGGGCTAAATGAATCAAGGGATATGGGGAAAAGGTAGGAACGGGGTACTGATTTTGGATGATCAGCCATGATCATGTTGAATGTTAGTGCTGGTTCGAAGGGCAGAATGACCTGCACCCATTTTCTATGTTTCTATCAGTGGAAAAACTTTAAATACAATCAATCCAAAAGAGCTATAAATGCACTGTTAGGCAACACACTGTTTATATCTTTCTGCAATAAATTTATATCCAAATGGTTCACAGATATTTTAGTGATTAGACCCAATTAATGTAACTAAAGGAACTTGCATCAAGTGATCGAGGAGTGCATAACACTTTATAAAATCAAAAGGCCACTAATTTGATCACATTTACCTTCTACATAGATAGCTAGGATATTATGGCTGAGAAGGGCAGGACTTCCGTGAATAGATGCTACTGGAGTGATATAGATGCAGGTAAGAGAGGAGGGGTTGTTACCTTGTGATCAGGGAGCGCATAACTACGGTGTTCAGTGAATATTCTCGGGGGATAATCCAGTGAGGCTATATAGGCACAACATAGAAAATAGGAAGAGAATGGTTACTTTGATACTTTTATAGGCCCCCAATAATCGACATGGATGAGAGGAGCAGATGTGCAAGGAGATCGCAAATAGCTATAAAAATAGGGTGACATTAATTAGAGATTTTAATTTCCTTCATATTGACTGGGTCTCCCATACTGTAAAGGGCTTGGATGTGGCTGGCAAGCAGGAGCCTTTAAAATTAAGTTAGCAATAGTACAGAGACAGCATGTTCCTGTAAGGTAAAGGGAAAGGTTAGCATGTTTAGGGAACCCTACTTGTTGCATTTCTTGACAGCATGTTCCTGTAAGGTAAAGGGAAAGGTTAGCATGTTTAGGGAACCCTACTTGTTGCATTTCTTTATACATAAGCCCGGAGAAGAATCATCTAAATGTTAAGCATTGTTTTTGAAAGAGATCACCTCTCATTATCCTACATATGGCCAGTTTACATTATCCAGTATTCAATTCTGAGTGCTGAGAGGTCACAACTAAGACTACGATTACTTTGATTCACGGTCATAATAGCAGAAAAAGTTTACATTAGCTATCTTAAATAATACAAGGATAGGAATTTCTGCAGTCATTGACGATAGTACACATTGGTACTCTGCCTCCCTGGTGTCATTTGGTAGAGAGCTGCAGGGGTGGTGAAGAAGTTGTTCAGCACAGGCAAATTGGGCTGAAGGACATGTTTCCATAATGTATAGACTAGTGCAATACTATATAGACAACGCTGTATAAATTGCATTACATGGCATCTACAAGTGATCTGAAGGGCAATTCTTGGACTCCCCTTTGACAAAAAGATTCACCAGTTCATACTTTTGATTGAATCTTGCCCAGCTCGTCATCTGACACCCTTGTAAAAGCTATCATACACTGTTTTCTACCTTTTCTCCTTACCAACTGACAACTAGAATGGCTTGCAGTGCTCAGAGTTGTCTTATCAATACAAGCTATTTATATTTATGACCACCTTGACACGTTTGCCCACTTTTCAAATTCAGTCATATAAATCTTAGCATCCAGCTCATTTTTCTCTGGCCTTGTTAACCTCTATCAATCATTTTCAGGAATTGTGCAATCGTGATGTGGAACAAGAAACAAATGCAAAATCAATCGGGTAAATGTGACAGGATCATTTGTAGCCTCCTTTTTAAGTTACAATATGTTAAGTTTTCAAACCATTTTTATGGAAATACCACAACACAAATTAGCAGACTGAATAATTTCAATCCTCAATTTGAATGCAAACTCAGCTTTGTCAAACTCCAAATTCATGTATTCATTGTATACATGAAGTCTCTTTACAATCAGAGAATCTAATCTTATGGATCAGAGCATTCAGAAGGCCCAGAAACAAAATAATATTGTTAGCCACCTATACCAAAATGTTAAATCCACTTGTGCATATACTCAAATGGAAGAGATATGTTCAATGAGATCTTGTCTATTACTGCTGAAAATTTAACGTGTGCACAAAGACTTAAAAAAGTCACATGCCTTTTAGTTAAAGCAAACCTTGCATTAAAGAGAATTCAAAATTTCAAAAGCTATATATATATATTATATATATATATATATATATAGCTTTTGAAATTTATATACACACATACATATATTTATGACAACCTTAACAAGAATAAAATGGATGCTGATATGAGGAATTAGCTCTGGGATGAGTGATAATATAAATGTTTTCAAGGTCAAGGACTAGCCTTTATCAATCAATTGAAGTATATCCCATAGGCCATCTCTGTCCCGAGGTATGTTCTATTTCACCACCTGAAACAAGTAGCTTGTGAAGCCATCTCATAGCACAAGGAAAGATCCTCACAGCACTCTCATTTGATGAAAAGGTACCCTTTTCAACATCAATCAGAAGCAGCACTGAGCAGTTAGAATGGAATGACTCAGAACATAAATGCTTACCACCAGTATTCACTAACATGGACCGGCTATTTGAGAATAATTTGATCCACTAGCTTAAAACTGAGCAAATGATTTGTTATAGACCATCAGCAAAAGTATGTTCCAATGTAAAGTGACAGCTTTAATCCAATCAATATAAACAGCCATCCACACCCTAAACATTATTAAGACCATATGTTGAATTTGTCATGCTACGCTGGAAGTAAAAAATTGCAGATGCTGGAAATCTGAAAAAACCCCACAAAATGCTGGAAATACTCTGAAGATTGATTAGGCAGCATCTGTGAGGAGAGTGTTAAATTTCAGACCAATGATTCAACATCATATCTTACCCTGACTGAATGCCGAGAACAATTCTGACCCAAAACATCTTAAAGAGCAGCAAAATAACAATTGGTCTTAGCCCCTAAACACCACTGGTGAAGGGCCATTTCATGGTGCATCGTCTGGCTGCTTTGACAGCTAGCACATCCTGCTCACAGCAATGCTGGCTTGATAGTTATCAACAAAATCCAGGCCCCACAATTCCTTGCTCTATTATTAAAGACCCCTTATACAAAGTTCATTCGACACAGCTTTCAACTCAAAGCAACCAAGCTGTCTAAATACTGGATACATTTATGCTTGGGCTGATAAAGAAACACCAATCACCCTAACGAGATGTTGATTATCTCCTGTGAAAGAACCTTTGACATTAAAAATCTGTGTGATCACATCTCCCATGAGCAGCCAACATCTTCCAAACCAGCAACAATAATAAAGTTGCTCTTGTAGCAATGATAAAGACAAGGTATTCGATGGCGAGTGATTTTCTTCACAAGTTCCCAAATTATTTCCAAAGACTTAATGCTCCCACTTTGCCCAAGGGCACAAGCCTATCCAGAGGCTTCCCATTATCTTTATACAGATAACTATCTGTACTTATCATGGCTAAGCATAATATGAATAATTTTAGTTTTGCCCTCTACTGGGAAAACCAACAGGATGCAACAAAGCCAAAACACAGCTGACACCCCAAGAAATAACCTAGACATTATCAACAAGTATCTCTGATCAAATGCTCAACACATGATTTGATAACCCTGATTGACAAATCAGCTTCACGCTTGGTAAGCAAAGGCAACAGTATATTGTACCTATACCTGTCCCTATACCATCTCCCTCGCACCCATCCAGGGACCCCAGCAGACTTTCCAGGTGTGACTACCTGTAACCTGTCTGCTGCATCCATCCAGTGCTCCACATGCAGCCTCCTTTGTATTGATGAGACCAAACGTTTCATCGAACACTTGTGCTCAGTCTGCTAGGGCGTGCTGGAATTCCCTGCTGCAAACCATTTTATTTCCCCTTCCCATACTGACCTCTGCCCTGTGTCAAATTACCATTGCCAAAGTGAGGCCATATACAAACTGGAAAAACACCACCATGGTAGCTTAAGAGGTCGAGGCTCTTCTTCAGTCTGAAAGAAGGGTCTTGACCCGAAACATCACCCATTGCTTCTCTCCAGAGATGCTGCTAGTCCTGCTGAGTTACACCAGCATTTTGTGTCTATCTTCAATCTTCTTGGCCTCGCTCTGGAAGTAGGAGTGGGGGCAGATCCGGATCCGCAACAGCAGTGAGCCCCAGGCCGAGCTTCACCATTGCTTGCCTGCTTCTGCTGCTGTTGGAGGTCAGACGTTGCGTCGCATCAGGGTCTTGGGCCTGTCCCACTTTGGCCGTCAGTTACGCGACAGGCCGGTGGCACGCATAGATTTCATTCACACTCCACCCCATGCGCTCGTCCCGCGCTACCCATGTGCTAGCAGATCACGTAAATGGCCAAGTGGGACAGGGCCTTTACAACGCAAATGGCACAAAATTGAATTAGTCCAACTCGAGGCAACTAACCCCTCCGCACCCCCCCCCCCCCCCTGTGCCCCATCTGGATGCGCACCCACTTATCCTTCCCACCTATATCCCCCCACCCCATTTTACATCTCTTTACTTATCACACAACCTTTTGTCTTCTTCTCATCTCTAGCACCATCTATCTGCCAATCAAACCTTCTCCTTCACCTGAAACCACATACCACTTGTGTAGGGAGGAACTGCAGATGCTGGTTAAAACCAAAATAGATACAAAAAGCTTGAGTAACTCAGCATGTCAGACTGCATCTCTGAAGAAAAGGAATAGGTGATGTTTCGGGTCGGGACACTTCTTCGGGGTCTCAACCTGAAACATCATCAATTCCTTTTCTTCAGAGAAGTTGTCTGACCCTCTGAGTTACTCCAGCTTTTTACATCTATCGTTCACCGATCATTTGCCAGGCTTTGTCGTTTCCCCACCCTTCCATGCATATCTTCCAGAGATGCTGCTTGACCAGCAAAGTTTCAATTTGCAAAATTCATTTTTTTATAACAATGTTGCTTGCGTGTGCAGCCACTCTAATTATAATAGGTAAATGACCATATAATAAACAAAGGGTTTTGTTGTAAAAAACAAATAGCCGACCTTCAACTGGGAATAAAACAGATACTATTTGACTGTAAAACCTACCAGCAGAAAATATCTTATCAGATAGTCAGGAAGATGGTAAACAAGCAGAGCAAATTCATATCGCTGTTGCTGCCCAGCAGCAGAGAATAGATCTGTAAATACTGTAAATAGTGGTAGTAGACCAATAAAACTATAGCACATTTAATACTTCAAATCCTCCATTTTGAATTATGCCTGTATTCTTCCCCCCAAAAAATTTCTTAACTCAGGCTCGTTATATGCCTGGTAGAGAAAAGTGCTGGAGAAACTCAGCGGGTGAGGCAGCATCTATGGAGCGAAGGAAATAGGCAACGTTTCGGGTCGAAGCCCTTCTTTAGACTGATGTGAGGGGGGGGGGGGGGGGGGAAAGAGGAGAGGAGCGGGAAGAAGAAAGGAAGAGGTGGAGCCAGTGGGCTGAGGGAGAGCTAAGAAGGGGAGGAGAAAGTAAGGACTACCTGAAATTAGAGAAGTGTGGGTGAGAAATTAGGGTGCAAACTGCCCAAGCGAAATATGAGGTGTTGCTCCTCCAATTTACGATGGTCCTCACTCTGGCCATGGAGGAGCCCGAGGACAGAAAGGTCGGAGAAGTTGAGGTGCTGAGCCACCGGGAGATCAGGTTGGTTATTGCAAACCAAGCGGAGCCTAAGCTTGGTCTCTTCGATGTAGAGCAGTGGATGCAATAAATGAGGTTGGAGGAGGTGCAGGTGAACCTCTGCCGCACCTGGAAAGACTGCTTGGGTCCTTGAATAGAGTCGGGGGGGGGGGGGGGGGGGGGGGGGGGGGGGGGGTGAGGTAAAGCGACAAGTGTAGCATTTTTTGCGGTTGCAAGGGAAAGTGCCCGGAGAGGGGGTGTTTCGGGTGGGAAGGAACGAATTGACCAGGGAGTTACGGAGGGAGCGGTCTCTGCGGAAAGCAGACGGGGAGGAGATGGGAAGATGTGGCAAGTGGTGGGATCACGTTGGAGGTGGCAAAAATGACGGAGGATTATTTGTTGTACGTGACAAGGGGGATTCTGCCTTGTTATGAGTGGGGTGGATGGGAGCTGAGAGTAGAGTCACGGGATATAGAAGAGACCCTGGTGAGAGCCTCATCTATGGTAGAGGGGGGAAACCCCCATTCCCTGAAGAATGAGACATCTCCGATGCCCTGGTGTGGAACACCTCATCCTGGGTGCAGATGCGGCGTAGACGGAGGAATTGGGAGATGGGGATAGGAGTCCTTACAGGAAGCAGGGTGGGAAGAAGTGTAGTCCAGATAGCCATGGGAGTCAGTGGGTTTATAGTGGATGTCGGTCAGGAGTCTATCCCCTGCGATGGGGATAGTGAGGTCAAGAAATGGTAGGGAAATGTCGGAAATGGTCCAGATGCATTTGAGTGCCGGATGGAAGTTAGTGGTGAAATGGATGAAGTTAGTGAGTTGTGTGTGGTGCGGTGCAGGAGGTAGCACCAATGCAGTCGTTGATGTAGTGGAGGTAGAGGGGATAGGGCCACTGTATGTCTCTGTTCGAGGATTGTTCGACATACCCAACAACGAGGCAGGCATAGCTAGGGCCCATGCGCGTGCCCATTAGCTACTCCTTGTATTTTGGAGGAAATGGAGGAGTATGCCTGACTTTTTGTACATCATCTCAAAGTTGCTAATAGAAACCAGACATTGCCTTTTAGCAAGTTCCATTTTCTACTATATTTTTGAATCTTATAATATGGTTCCAATATTCAAGCCAGAAAAGTACAGTGTAGCTAGGTACTGACATACTCAGCCTGTCATCCCGAAACCAGGGAATTAGAACCTCAACCTGGAAAGAAAAATAGACAAGAAAACAGACCAGAGAAAAGGCATTAAATTGCAATGGATAGAAACTCTAGCAAAAAGGGGAAGTCGAGATAGAAACAATGAAAATATAACTGCTGGATAAAAATGGACAAGGTTTGCCCAAATTTGCTGCTTACTCTCCTGACATAATATAATGGAGATGTTGACCAATTATAACACATCATGCTCAATTAAATCTACTTTGCCAGTCATTACTGCACGAGAATTCTCCTAGATATGAAGGTCCCACAGGGTGCAACAGTTATCATGGGCAGGAATATCCAACACATAGATTGGTTGTAACAGGAATAAGTGTTCTTACTGATCTCCGTTTCTGGCCAGAATTTGGTCAGCCCAGCAGAGAGCCACCAAACATTCGTAAACTATATAGATAAGAACCACAATGATACTTGATCGTTCAACCTGTGGCTCTACACTGATAAGAACTTAATCACACACTAATTTCCCAAGAGTGGCCGCCCCTTCAGCAATCCAAGCTCTGCCGCACACAAACTGGAGGAACAGCACCTCATATTCCTATTGGGTAGCTTCTAACCCAACAGGATGAAAATTGAACTGGAGGAATCCCAGTCTACCACCCCTCTGTCTACTGTTCCCTACCCCAGTTTTCTCCCACAACACCAGTCACCCTGTTCCTCCCCCATCCAAGTACACTCATCTTCCATCCCCAATTCCCATTTATCCTTTCTCTCCCCCCCACCACTCACGTCTTACTAATATTTCTTCCCCGTGGCTTTACTTTTCATTCCTCCTCTGACACCCATTTCTCTCTTTTTCACCTCTAGCTTTTGTTAGTTATTCCACCCATCTGCCAATCACCAGTACTCATCTAACACTTGCCAGGTTTTGCCACACCCTATCTCTCTTTACCAGCTCCCTCCTCCCCCCAGCCCCCACACCCCCGATGCCATGTCTACCCATTCCCTCTGTAGATACTGCCCGACCTGCTGATTTCCCCCAGCACTTTTCTATTTGCTCAGGATTTCAGAATCATCAGTTTCTTGCATCTCCACACAAGTGAATGACATAAGCCAACCCCTAGCAACTGCCATAATAGGTGCAACAAAACATTAAATCTGTACATAAAGATCTCAACTTTTGAATTAAGTAATGTGCTAATAATATCGCTCTGATTAAGCTGACAAGATGATTCAGCCTAAAGTAATAATCATTTCACAAAATTCTATCAATACATTTTGTCCATGAACATCAGCGTAAGCTCAAGCCATTTTGGAGCACTAAAGAATTATTAATCACATTATTTTGGATAGTGAAAAAATCTTTGAAAAAGTTGTTGACTTGCTCAATATAGAAATTTCATAAAGATATCATCAAAAGCAACGCTCATTGAAACATTAATGTTAAATTTAGTTTTAACATTTTTATTAGACCAATGATATTCAAGTAGTCTGTAAATCCCTTGGTTTTAAATATTCAACCAACAAAATTCATATGAAGCTATTGTTGTGACAATTAAGAAGATGACCTCAAACCATTGTCAAGGCTTTCAAGCCATTCTCCAGATGCCCTCAAGAACCTAATAAGGAAATCCTCTCAATCATCCAACAACACATAAAAGGAAAAGTGGTATCTGTCCATCTTTAAAGGACAAGTATTAGTTGCAACTGGGCAATGATTTTATTATTCCATAAAAATCTACATGTATATCACCCACTTTAAAGTCATCTTCCACTTGAAAACGGTATCAATTTTTTGACAATTTCTGTTTACACTTTTCATTGTGTATTAATATGCATGTTTTAAAATCAATTCTATATTTTTATAGTTAAATGTTCCAAAGTATTTAAGTATACCTCATACTGTGGAGAACTGTTAAGTTGTATAGCATTACTAGCCTGACATCGAGTGGTGAAGTCACGTATTGTTGTGCCCCTGTTTGGGCTCTCTGTTGGTTTCTGGCTGTGGAGAAGTTTACATAGGGGAAACGATGTTGACTGCGAGGCAAAAAAATACATAAAGAGGAGAAACTTCATCTCTTGCAAAAGCCAGTGAACAATTTCAGGCAGAGTATATGCAGTATGAGAATTACACTTTGCACATTATCACTATTATAACAAATGTTAATCACATTTTCATAAATGCACATTTTATAGCAATCCTTGTTTTTAGTGATACCTCGGTTATTGCATTTTAATGACAACCGATCAAAAGTACCGACCAGGATATTAAAGGAAACAATAATGCCACCCTCAAAGAAAGTGTTGTAATTTAAGGAAAGCTTAAAACCAAATTTATTGATCTGCTAAATGACACCTTTAGTCATGCCAACTTTTTCAACTTTTAGAAACCCAAATACAAAGTGATTATAGTCATATAGCATGAAAGAAGCCCTTCAGCCAGTCGAGTTTATGCGCCCATCAAGTACTTATCCATACAATTCCCTTTTCCCCATCAGTCTACCTAGAATCTTCAAAGCCACGGGATTTCAAATTTCCATCTAAACATTTATTATTTTTTGTCATGGTATGTCACTTTCCCATCTAAGCATTTCTTAATTATTTGAGTGCTACCTTTGTCACCTCCTCAAGTAGTGCATTTCAGATTTCAAGCAATCATTAGGTGAAAATTCCTCAACCCCCAGCAGGCCACGTTGCTCTAAATCTTCCATGTCTTTATCTTAAAACAATATGTTATGGTTATAAGAGCACATTGGTTTAACTTACAATCTACTTAACGATGCCCCTCAAAATACATAGGGGTTAAAAATCAGAAGTAGAATTGGCTATTGACCTACAACCCACCTCGACACATAACAACGTGCTATCATAATGTGCACAAATAAGACTGTGAATAAGCATTTACATGGAATATTTCCAACAGCAAATTAGCCATGTCATGAGGCTATCAATGCATACAACACGTTAAAACAGAATATTGGTCAACTATGCACTCCTTTGGCTTAAAGATGTCAGGCAACTAGATCCAATATTATTAAAAAATTAAAAAGCTCCAATTTAGAGTGATTCAATAAAAAGCTAATTATTGCCCAGTTCTGATCAGGCTCATAAGTTTCAGATTGTGGGGATAACAGCAAATGACTAAAATTCGGTTTTGCAGATTCAATACTGCAGATGAAAAGTTTAAGAAGAAAAGAACCATTAGCGGACAAGAAATAAATCAATTAATTTGAGCATAAAATTCAATTAAATAAATCCTAATACTACAACTCGACTTTACGATGGCAAAATCAAAATTATAGAATCTGCACCACAGAGTTTTCATAAAACTTTGCCGATTGGTGGCAAAGCCAAATAAACAAGAACCTGAAACAAAAATAACGTGACAGCAATGTCAAATTGCAAATGTAAATCCTCGAAAATTAAATATTGTGTACATAGGCAACAAATACTTGGCTTCCTTAGCAACTGTGACAGAACTGGACATCCAATAACGTTATCTTTGGTTATTAGACTAGAAAGATAAATCCTCCTTCTCTGACCCTCCCAGAAAAAAAGTTAAGTTACAAACTCTGAAACCTGGCCACGACGATGAAACGGGGAGGGGAAAGGACAGGGATGAGGGAGCGAATGGGAGATACAACGCAAGACGAAGAGTGATCGCAAACGAGAAGAGAATTGGGAGATGGGGAAGGGTTAAAGAGGAGCAAATTTGGCTGATGGGGGCAAATATTAAAAGTGCCCAGGAGAGAGGAGGAACGAGGAGTCCGGGTAGAGATCGAGTTCTGGAACTGGGGCAGAGGAAGCGTTCAAGTCCTGAGGTGTTGTGGGTGTAGGAAGAATGCCCGGAGAGGCGGGGGGTGCAGAGTGGTGGGAGATGAAGTCAAGAGGGTATCGGGCGGGGCGGTTGGCCCAGAGTGTGGAGACGGGACGCGAAGCAAACGGCGAACAGGGCGGGGGGGGGACTGAAAAGTTGAAGTCGGGCCCGTCGGCTCACCTCTTTCCCCTTCTCCACAGCCATTTTCTGCCAGGGGTCCACCAGCTGGGCGAGCGGCATCTTGCCGGGGAGTGGCGGACGGTCCGGTGTGGGCGGGGGTAGAGCTCAGGTCTCTGCGGCTTCCAGTCGGGCGGAAAAGAGGTGCCGGTACCGCCGCCGCCGTTGCCTCTATCTCTCTCACTCTCTCTCACTTCGACGCCTGTGTGGGCCCTGTCCTCTCCCCCCCCCCCCCAAACCCGCGCGTTTCCGCTGTAGGGCGCCGGACCTCCAACCGTCACCCTGACTGACTGACTGCCTCCCTTTCTTTCTTTCTTTCTTTCCTCTGCCGTCGCTTCCGCTCTCAATATGGCGATCGGCGGCAGCACCACCTGTGCTCCACAGCGAGGCTGCTGCCCGTCACCCCGACGACAGCCCCGGGGAGGGGACGTGGCCTGCCCCGTCTGTCAATCATCGCCGCTGCCGCCGCCGCCGCCGCCAGGTGAATCCAAGGCCCAGCGGCTGGAATGTGCATCTGCAGCCCCACTTCCACAACACTGGAGGTGGGTAGGAAGGAACTGCACATGCTGGTTTAAACAGAGAGACAGACGCAAAAAGCTGGAGTCAGCATCTCTGGAGAAAAGGAATAGATGACGTTTCGGGTCGAGACCCTTCTTCAGACTGAGAGTCAGGGAAGAGGGAAACTAGAGATATGGAAAGGTACAAAGAAATGAAAGATATAGAAAGGACAAATCAAAGCCAGCAACTTCTTCTTTCGTGTGGTGTGCACAACCTAAAGTTGTTGGACAACTTGTTCTATTTGATGTCTGTCACCAAATGATGCCTGGGTACAGCATGTAAATCAGATAGTTCTGTTACAGGGTTACACAAAAGGCTGAAGAAACTCAGCGGGTGCAGCAGCATCTAAAGAGCGAAGAAGATAGGCGACGTTTCGGGTCGAGACCCTTCTTATTGTTCTGTTACAGAGCTGTTTCGGATGAACTGTGACGTCTGTCTGAAGAAGGGTCTCGACCCGAAACGTCGCCTATCTCCTTCGCTCCTTAGATGCTGCTGCACCCGCTGAATTTCTCCAGCCTTTTGTGTACCCTTGTTCTATTTGATCTTCAGTTTGTGCACGTCGAGTTGATTGCATTAGTCGAAACAGGGCAGACCACGTGAAGGTTGCAGTCTTCCACCCCAAAGCCAGCAACGTTGATCAAGGAAAGGTAGAGCCCACAAGGGTCCAATGATTATTGTGGAGTAGGTTACAACGAATGGATACAAACAGTTAGCAAGAGTAATCACAAAGGGGGTGCAGTGAGAGAGGGTGTTGCAGAACTCACATCGGAGGGAGTGTACCCTGTAACAGAACTATCTGATTTACATGCTGTACCCAGGCATCATTTGGTGACAGACATCAAGCGCTGCTAGAGAACCATCAACTGGGTGAAAGGGGCAATTTGGTCCATACAAAACTTGTAGGTGTTCCAGCAGTGCGTGATGTCTGTCAGATATTGCCATCTGGCTCAGTCGAGACGGTAGGGGTACGTGCTGAGGGACGCACTGAACCTCAGTGCAACCAACTAGCTCTGTAATGCAAGGCTCTGTGTGGAAGGATCACAGTTTAGGGTCCTGCTGCAGGATCTTGAGCGACTGAATCCATATTTCCAATCACCCCGCTCTTTTCCCATCCACTGTGCACATCTCCAATCCCCGGGTCCTATATTTGTCCTTTCATCCTCCGTCTTTCCCTTGAATATCTCCCAATCCCTCCTGTCACCTTCCATCAATATCTTTCCCTCTGACGTTACATTTCACTCATCTTTTTTCCTTATCTGATACCTTTTTATCTCCTTTTCACCTCAAGCTTTTGTCGCTCACTCCTCTAACTGCCATTCAACCTCCTTCCCACCTCTATTCTCTTACCATTTACTAGGCTATGTCCCATCCCCAACCACCCTGACAGCTTTCTCCCCCCTATTCCAATCAGCCTGAAGAAAGGTTCCGACCCGAAATGTCGGCTGTCCATTCCCTCTGCAGATGCTGCATGATCTGCTGTGTCCCTTTGTTCTTGGTCATTTGGGATTGCATTACTTAATACAAATTTGATTTAATTTTTTGCAGAAGTGAGGAAAATGTTTGATAAGTTTAGGGCAGTAAATGTTAACTACATGGACTTTGGCAAAATATTTGGCAAGATACCTCACGATATGATACGATAAAACTTTATTCATCCCCGGAGGGAAATTGGTCTGCTGACAGTTACAATACACAAGGTACACAAAAACTTGAAATTAAAAGTGTAAACAAAGAGAAACAGACAAGTGACTGTTAGCTGGCTGCCGTGTGCAAAAGTGTTTGAACATGTGTGAGGTGTTGCATTTTGGGAGGTCGAATGCAAGAGAAAAGCAAAATCCTTTCGAAGATTGATCGGCAGATGAATCTAGGGATGCAAGTCCATAGCTCCCTAAAAGTGTCAACACAAGTGGGTAAGATGGTAAAGAAGGCACACAACACGCTTGCTTTCATTGGTCGCATCATTGAGTATAAAAGTTGAGAAGTTATGTTGCAGCTGTATAAAACTTTGCTTAGGCCACATTAGGTATATTGTGTGCATCTCACAATGGGAAGGATGTGGAGGCTTTGGAGAAGATGCAAAAAAGATTCTCCAGGTTATTACTTGATCAGAGTGTTTTAGCTACTAGGAGAAGTTGGATAACTTATTTTGTTTAATATGGAACATTGGAGGCTGAAATGCAACTTGATTGAAGTACAGGCTGTCCTCGGGTTGCGTAAGAGTTGTGTTCCTGAGAAATGCCATAAGCTGATTTTTCATGTCAGAAACGTTCATTTTCTATAGCTACACATATCATGATGTAGAAACAAGAAACTGCAGATGTTGGTTTACCAAGGAAAGACATAAAATGCTGGAGTAACTCAGCGGGTCAGCCAGCATCCATGGAGAACATGGAATGTTTCAGGTTGGCAACCTTCGTCAGACTGATGCTCTCCATATGCTTCCCATAATACTTTCAATTGGTTGAATATTCAATCCAACACACTCCATAATTAAATTAATGGGATATATAAGATATTCAGTTGCTAATCAATACCACAAAACATTTAATAATTATTATTACTGCTATGTTGAGAAACGCTAACATTTTCAGGAAGAATTTGCCTAAAGTCAGATTTCTGTAAGTTAGGTGTTTAGCAATTTGGGAGCCTCTGATATAAAATTAAGAGAGGCATATATAAAGTAGAGAGAATCTTTTTTCCCAGGGTTGAAGTGTCAAATACTGGCAGGCTTTGGTTTAGTAGGAAGGGAAAAGATTAAAAGAGATTTGCGAGACAATGTTTTTATACAAAGAGTGGTAGGTACCTGGAACCTACTGCCAGGGGAAATGTTAGAATCAGATAGGATAGCAACATTTATGAGGTATTTGGAGATGTAAACAGGCATAGAATAGCAGGATCCAGAGCATGTGCACGTAGATGGGATTAGTTTAGATTGGCATCATGGTTAGCGCAGATGTGGGCCCAAGGGCATGTTTCTGTGCCTGTACTGTTCTATGTTCTTTCGCGGTTAACCCTTTTAAGTACCAGATGACTTTTTGAACGTGTGTTTGTTATGTGTCAATAATGGGTTTTTTTCTTAAGAACACCAGGTGCGTATTTTGTAAAAGGCAGGACATTCTTTCATATTCCTTCAGGCTGATTTTATTGACCAGATTAAATCCTTATCTTCACCTAAGCAGGAAGAAATGTTGCCCTTTCTAGGTACAGAATATCCTGAAAATACTCAAAAAAATCAGGTAGCATCGCACATGAAATTAAAAAAAAAACATAGTTCATTTGTGTCTGCACTACCATTTTCCAAAAATGTGCCAGACCTTCTAGTAGGAGTAAACGGATCCTTTTCAGAATGGCAGGCAGTGACTAGTGGGGTACCGCAAGGCACAGTGCTGGGACCCCAGCTATTTACAATATATATTAATGATTTGGACAAGGGAATTGAATGCACATCTCCAAGTTTGCAGATGACACAAAGCTGGGGGGCAGTGTTAGCTGTGAGGAGGATGCTAGGAGGCTGCAAGGTGACTTGGATAGGTTGGGTGAGTGGGCAAATGCATGGCAGATGCAGTATAATGTGGATAAATGTGAGGTTATCCATTTTGGTGGCAAAAACAGGAAAGTAGAATATTATCTGAATGGAGGCCGTTTAGGAAAAGGGGAGATGCAACGAGACCTGGGTGTCATAGTACACCAGTCATTGAAAGTAGGCAGGGTACACAAAAGGCTGGAGAAACTCAGCGGGTGCAGCACCATCTAAGGAGCGAAGGAGATGGGCGACTTTTCGGGTCGAGACCCTTCTTCAGACCCAGACCCACAGCAGGCAGTGAAGAAAGCGAATGGTATGTTAGCATTCATAGCAAAAGGATTTGAGTATAGGAGCAGGGAGGTTCTACTGCAGTTGTACAGGGCCTTGGTGAGACCACACCTGGAATATAGTGTACAGTGTTGGTCTCCTAATTTGAGGAAAGACATTCTGGCCATAGAGGGAGTACAGAGAAGGTTCACCAGACGGATTACTGGGATGGCAGGACTTTCATAAGAAGAAAGAATGGATAGACTCGGCTTGTACTCGCTAGAATTTAGAAGATTTAGGGGGGATCTTATAGAAACTTACAAAGTTCTTAAGTGGTTGGACAGGCTAGATGCAGGAAGATTGTTCCCGATGTTGGGGAAGTCCAGAACAAGGGGTCACAGTTTAAGGGTAAGGGACCGAGATGACAAAAACATTTTTCACACAGAGAGTTGTGAATCTGTGGAATTCTCTGCCACAGAAGGTAGTTGAAGCCTGTTCATTGGCTATATTTAAGAGAGAGTTAGATGTGGCCCTTGTGGCTAAAGGGATCAGGGGGTATGGAGAGAAAGCAGGTACAGGATACTGAGTTGGATGATCAGTCATGATCAGCAGGCTTGAAGGGCTGCATGGCCTACTCCTGCACCTATTTTCTATGTTTCTATGTTTCTACCTCAACACAATTTCCCTGCATTATACTCCTGTTGTTTGATTCCCTTCGTATCTAGAAATCGATTAATCTCTGCTTTGAATGTATTTTGAGATTGTTCCTTCACAGTCCTCGAGTAGTGGAAAAACTTCCATGACCTGATGTGTTTTGTCAAGATTAATGTTCTGACCCTTTAGCTAACTTTAGCTGACAAATACAGCCTTGCAGTATACACATCCTCCCCACAGCAACATACCACAAGCACACACATGCACAGAAATACAAACACACACACACACAATAATTTAACCCATGACACCATTATTTTCCTTTTGTTTTGCAGAACATGGTTGCAAGAAACTACCACCTCTTAATAGACAGTAAAGCCCCTTCTAATTCCAAAGACTTGCCAAGCTGATGAAGTTGCTCAGTTCTGCTTCAGAGAAATCAGATGAGGACTCCACTCAGACACCAACCCAAGATTAGGATCGAACCAGGTTAATCAAACTGCTACCCAGTTGTGCATTTATTGTGAGTATTGCTCAGTGGACAGATTGGTAGCAAACCTATGTTTTATCTATGTTTAGTTTGAGGCCATTCTCTTGTATATTTAGGCAAATGAGTTGATGATCAATTGAAGCTTGACCTCCAGAAGTAGATGTAAATATGTTTGGTCTGTGCACTAGAGCTTGGTGACTGAGATGGGAGTGACATATGGCCTGGAATGGCAGTGAAGTGGGGTTGAATACTTTCCCGTTTGTCCTGTTGATAGATCCAATCTAGAGGGATGCTTTTTTGAGATGAGTGTATAACATTGCAATGATTAAGTTGCTCAACATTCCCCTTTGAATAGATCAAGGGGAAATGATTTTAAGCAGGACAATATGTGCCTTTAGTTCAATTAATCCTTTTACATTCCCAAAATGTTACATCTCTTTGATAAATGCTGATTTAGCTTAAGATCAGTGGATTGCCACAGACATCAGTAATTAAATTATTAAATCAATAATACAATAAATTATGAAGCCTTTAATATTGATTCAATGTTCTATCTTTATGTTCTACTGCAATAATATCACTACACATCGTTGGGATTGGAAAGGAAACCAGAGCATCTGGAGGAAACTCATATGATGACATGAAGAATGTGCAAACTCCACGTAGACAGCACCAAGGTCATGATTGAAGCCAAGCAGTAGTAGATGTGAGACAACAGCTTAACTGGCTTTGCCATCCTGGTGCCCTTACAGGCCAACTTGGAGGTAAACTTGGTAAGTTTAGAGGCCAAACACTCAGTTTGTTGTTGACTCGAATTAGAGAATGAGGGATTGTGGTAGAAAAGATGTGCCTAATTCTACAATTTGATATCATAATATTCTTAAAATATGAAATGTGTATGGAAATCTGTAACACTCATCTGAACTGGAAATTGTGATTCCAGTCCCTTACCAGCACATTAAATTCTTAACCATAACAACAACTTAAATGTATATGCAACTTTTAAAAGGCAAAAATCACAAGGGACTCCATCTGAGAGTAAAAAACGAAAATTGTCATTTGCCATCTAAGGAAATATTAACGCAGATTTTAAAAAAATGATTTTTCAAAGAGATATATTTAAAAAAGTATCTAAAAAGTAGAAATTGAGGTAGAGAGATTAGGTAGCGTTTACAGAAGAATTTCTTAAGCATCAAGTCTTGCGACCTAAAAACACAGGGACCTACGGTGGAGTTATTAAATTTGGAGATGTGTTAGCAAACTGAAATGAAAGAATGCAGATTATTCAGTTTTATATACAGTACCTGTATGGAATTATAGAAATAAGGCAGAATAGGAATATGGAAAGATAAAAAAACAAGTTTGAGAACTTTAAAATCATGGTATTACTTGACAGGGGGCTAATCTAATGCACCTACACAGATGCAATGATTGAAAGGCAACAGAGGTTCAGAAGACCGTAATCTTATGACAAGTCGATTCAGAGAGACCAAATACTCGCCATTTTCAGTGATGGTCAGTGATGCTAAAGTCCCAGCAATACCAACACATGTATAATGTATTGACATGTATAATCCAATGTCTAAAGTCATTGTTTCATACAGCATAGAAACAGGCCTTTTGGCTCACACCAACCATCAATCACAAATTCACATTAACCCTACATAATCCCATTTTATTCTCCCATCATTCCATCAACTCCTACAGAGTTTACCCCTCACTTGTACATCAGGGCAATTTACATTTAACCTGTCAAGCAGCATGTCTCTGTGGTGTGAGAGGAAACTGGAACTAATGAAGCGACAGGGAGAATTTGCAAACTTTACGCAGGCCACATCTGTCAGGATTGAACCTGGCTTGATGGAGCCATGGGGCAACAACTCTACTAAACTGTACTGCTGTGTCACCTGTGCAGGCCAACCTGGAAGGAAACTTGTGCAAAACACAAAGTGTTGGAATAGCTCAGCAGGTTAGACAAGATCTGTGGAGGGAATGGAGGCAACATTTTTGGTTGCGACTCTTCTTCATTGTAGTAGGGAGGAGGAAGCTTGAAAAGACCCTGCTTCTTTTCCAGCCCTCTGATCCCTACAATAATCAATCTGAAGAAGGATCCCGACCCGAAATGTCAGCTACCCATTCCTTCCGCAGATGCCGGACCTGCTGAGTTATTCTTGCACTTTGTATTTTGCTCAGGATTCCAGCATCTGCAGTTTCTTGTGTCTCTGGAGGTAAACTTACTAAGTTTGGAAGCCACGCAGTAAATATGTTGTTAACTTGTATGAGAGGATGGAGGACAGTGAAAACACTTCGAAAATGTTCCTAAAGCCTCTTGAAAAAGTCTAACGTTTTTGTCAACTCTTGTATTTGTATTGGTTGATTACTGGTGTACTATAGTTTATTTTCCCAACATTTATTCTTGGTAGATGTACCAAGACACAGTAAAAAAAAATTGTACAGCATACTAACCTGGTGGATCATACCATAGATGAGAACAACAGGTGTGCAAAAGAAAAAAAAATGAATAGAGTGCAGAACAGAGTGTTACAGCTACAGAGAAAGTGCAGAAAAAAGTACCCCAACGAGGTAGATTGGGGAGATACATGCTTAATATCGAGAGGTCCATTCAAGAGTCTCATCACAGCAGGGAAGAAGCTGTTGTGGAATCTAGTGGTAATGTGATTTCAAGCTCTTGTTTGTTCTGTCTGACAGGAGCAGAGAGATGAGGGAAGAGGAGAAAGAGAGACCTTTCCCGAGGCAGTATTAACTGCAGATGGAGTCAATGGGGAGGAGGTTGGTTTGTGTGATGGACTGGGCTGTCTGCAACTGCGGTTTCTTGTGGTCTTGGGCTGATCTGTTGCCATTTCGAGCTGTGATTCATCCAGACAGGATACTTTCTAAGGTGGATTTGTAGAAATTGGTTGGAGTAATCAGGGATATGCCAAATTCCATTAGTCCATGGTTTATAACCAGTCAAAATTAAGATGGGACATGCAGAAATCCAGCAAAAATAGGAGAAATGGACTACACTCACTACTACCCACCGATAAACCCTTCAAACACTTTCCGCCCTACCTGTGGCAGAATCTGTAATGAGATACTTCAAATAAAAGCAAGAGGAAGAAGAACATCCCAGGAATAATAACAACTTAGTTTGGTAGTACAACAGTACCACACAATATTTACATCAGCAAGTACAATCGGCATTTTATATTACATTTCGAAGATTGTTTGGATCAGAAGGATGATATATCAGATAAAATATTTTCTGCCACATTGCAGTGAAAAACAGGATGCTGTTCTATCTACTGTATATGAAAACAACAGACACTGGATCCATTTTCCTTTTCACATATTTTCATGATATTTACCATATACTCATCTTTTCATCATACCTCTGCCTTTTCTGCAACACCATATATTCATCTTTCTCACTACATGACTTAGTTGAATACATTTTTATTTGCCCACTTATTCTGTTTATTCTTTCATTTCTGTCGGAGAGAGATAAAGTGATTGCTTAACTTTTGGTCTCCAGGGTGTCTATGAATCAGATAAAATAATCAATGTAAATGTTAGCATAACATGCTGGAACAGCGTAAAAGTCAGTATGTTGGATGAATTGAATGTTCAGTATTCTCAGCAGGTTTGAGATTAGCAGTTTTGACCAAACTAATTTTATGATCCCATCATTTGCTATATATTTGCAAATGCATTGGATTATCCCTTTGCTGTTTTGTACATCGAATGGAAAAATAATTATGCACTCCGGTGTCATAAAGCAGAGACACTTTTGCTTAGGAAATGGGTACTAATTACCACACAGCAGAATCCTGGAAACAAGACAAGTAACCAGATAATTTATTTGGGATGATGGTTGAAAGATAACATTAGCCAGGTTTCAGGAAATATATTCTCTAATTATTTAACAAATAATGTCACAGGATATTTTATATTCATCCGAGAAGGCTGACTGGGCTTTTGGTTCAAGGTTTCATCTGAAAGCCAACACTTTTGAATGTGCAACACTCCTTGGCTATTATCAGCGATAGTCTAGATTTTACTAATGTCAGTTGAAAGGTGACACACAAATCGATACATTTATTTAACAAACATCTAATGTTCAGAAGAGAAAGTCATGAGCTGGAATGAGGGAATTAGGTAGGATATTGGGTTGCGGCTGGGATTTGACTCCACAGCCTGGGTTTAGAACAATGTTGAACAATACATAGTTAATTGGAAACTTCAATCAGAGTAATGACACTTCTAAGAATTGGTTATTTGTGGTAGATACATAATATCTGTATGATAAATATTTTTGGTGGAATCCTTGTAAATAGGAACTTGTGAAAGTTTATTTTGTGATGTCAGGAGAGAGGGGGGGAGGGATGGGAGAGAGAGGGGGGGGGAGATAGAGAGAGAGAGAGAGAGAGAGAGAGGGGGAAAGGGATCGAGAGAGGGGGAAAGGGATCGAGAGAGGGAGAGGGAGAGAGAGAGAGGCAAATTAAACTTTTACGCTACTTGTAATTTACTTAAGCTTTAAGCAACTTATTTCTGTGATACATAACTTCAGAGCATCTGGAAAATATGGCTGATTTCGCAGGCCTCGCTGGCCCGAGACCCCATACATGTGCACACTCTGGAAAAGCCCCGCACATACACACACTCTGGAAAGGCCCCGCACATATACGCACTTCATTCTCCCCTCCTATTTATAAGTTGAGACGGTCAGGAGATTTAGTATGTCTTGATAACCATCGTAGCACTGGAACATCAGGAGATAATGGTGTTTCAATAGCTGGTGGTACATATATTGCGTGGTCATCAACTTCACTCATATTTTTATTAACATTTTCAATTTTAGAATTATTTATAGAAGTTTCCATAGGGGATGATGGGAGTGTTGAAGGAAGTTCTCGATTAATATTATCAAGGAGTAATGGAGCTGATGGAGAAGACAGACATGGTGCAAGGTCACAAAGTGAGACAGTTGACTGGCGTCCATCCTGATACTTGATAGCTGCATAAGAAAGGTTGACATCAGTTAGTTCAACTTCATTAACCAAGGGCTCATTCTTATTTGATTGGACATACCAACGAAGCAACACGGTCCCAGGGCTAGTCAACCATGATGGCAGAGAAGTACCACTAGAAGAACGCCGTTTGAAGTTAAAGAACCGCTCATGTGGAGTAGTATTGGTAGCAGTTGACAGTAGAGATCTTATGGAGTGTAATGCATCTGGTGGAACACATTCCCACTGCTGATCTGGTATATCATTTGACTTTAAAGCCAGTTTCACTGCTTTCCAAATGATTCCGTTATACCTCTCAACCTGACCATTTCCAATAAGATGATATGGTGTTGTTTTACTTGTTGTAATTCCTCTATTAGAAAGGTAGTCTTTTAAATCTTTTGATATGAATGAGGTGCCCCTATCAGAATGAATGTAACTTGGAAATCCACAGAATGAAAACAGTTGATCTAAACATGTGATAACCCTAGCAGCTGACATATTTGGACAAGGAAAAGCAAATGGAAACCTCGAATATTCATCAACTATGGTAAGTATATAAACATTTTGAGAGGAGGATGGTAAAGGTCCTTTGAAGTCAATACTCAAACATTCCATAGGTTGAGTAGCTTTGATCAATCTTCCTTCTTCAGGATGGAAGAATCTTGGTTTTAATTCAGCACAGATTCTACATGAAGCACACGTCATCTTCATATCTTCTATAGAGAAAGTTACGTTTTTGGAACATAGTGTAACATACGAGTGACTCCGGGATGACACAGCCCATTGTGAAGATCAGTGATTGCAGAAGAATGAACAGAGGTACAAAATGCTCGAGTTAATGTATCCGGAGCAACATTATCGTTACCAGTGCAGTACTCAATTGAATAACTATATGCTGATAATTTAATCCTCTATTCATTAATGTTACTATTTTTAATCTTCATTTGTTTCTGATTACCCAGCATAAAAACTACTGAACGCTGATCTGTTATCAAAGTGAAGTGCTGGCGAGCAAGGAAATGACTCAATTTTCTCACTGCTTCAACAATTGCTGTAGCTTCCTTTTTGACGAGTGGGTAGTGCAATTCACTACTTTGGAGAGTACGAGACATGAAAGTCACTGGTCGTCCTCCTTGATTTAATGTTGCTGATACTGCTAAATCAGGCATCACATTCAACATCAAAGGGGAGATCCTCATCGATGGCGTGTAATGTCGCAGATTCTAATTGTTTCTTTAAAGAAGTAAAAGCACCAATTGCTGTAGAGTCAAGGGGAAAAGATTTCGTTCTAATCAAAGGTTGAATTTTGTCAGAAAAAATTGGTATCCATTTAGCATAATATGCAAACATACCAAGAACTCTTCATAGAGAGTTTAATGTAGCTGGAACAGGTATCTCTTGGAGTGGGTGGAATCTTTCTGGATCAGGCTTGATTATATAATTTCCAACCCAATAACCAAGAATATGAATTGATGACACTGATGTTACTGACTTTGCCTCATTTAATGTTAGATTTTTAGAATGTACAACTTCTAAAAACCGTTGGCCATTTTCGTCATGTTCAGCTTGGTCTTTTCCTGCAATAGTTATATTATCAAGATAAGGGAAAGTATCTTTAACGTCTTCCTGATCAACAAGTTTGTCCATCTCTCTCTGAAAAAAGCCACGCCATTAGTTACACGAAAAGGAACTCTGCAGTAGTGGTATAATTTCCCATTTGCTTCAAATGCAGTGCATTTCTTCTCTGATTCTTTCAAAGGAATTTAGTAGTAAGCACTTTTTAGGTCAAAGGTAGAGAATATCTTATACTTAGCTAATGTATTGATAATCTCTTCTATATGAGGTATTGGATATGCATCAAGCTCCGTGAACTGGTTTATAGTTTGCGAGTAATCAATGCAGAGTCTCTTTCTATGTCTCTCCAAGGGGTCCTTAACCATGACAACTTGTGCCCTCCAAGGGGAACAGCTGGGTTCTATGATACCTTCTCGTAAAAGATTAGTTACTTCTGTGTTGATAAAGTTTCTGTTATCTTTACTAAAATGTCTTGATTTTGTAGCAATTGGCTTGCACTTAGAGGATAAATTAGTGAATAATGAAGGACATTCGACAGATGCAGCAGAAAAAACACACAATACTTGTGGCTTTGACAATACAAGATCAGGCATTGTTCCTTCATACGTTATTTGAAGTGATTTGTGCTGTTTCTGAAAATCCTGACCTAGAATTATATCGCTACACAAATTTTTCAAAATACCAAGCCATACAGATTTATAACTAGTGTTGTTCAGAATAAAGTCTACAATACAAGATCCAATAATTTGAGTATTGAGAGTTGTCAGAACAATCGAGATTTCTCTATTTGAAGGAATTATAGTTAGATTTAGTCGAGACTTGTTCACTTATAAACTTTCTGAACTGCCAGAATCAAGTAGTACCTTAAGCGTAAGGCCATTGATGGATACTGATGTAGCTGCATGAGACAAGCTCTGAGGAAATGCAGCTGTAATTGCACATAAAGAAAGCATATACATGGCAGCAGTCATACTTTTAGTAGTTGCTTTGGACTTGCATACTCTAGAATAATGTCCCTTCTTGCCACAACTATTACAAGTTGCCTCTCGAGCAGGACATCTCTTTCTATTATGAATATTACCCCCGCAAAAGTAACACTTCCTTATTGAATAAGTATATGCTGCAGCAAGGACACATTTATCAGTAGAAATTGTTTCAGCTTGCTCCATATTAGTACTTGGGTAAGATTTGTTTGTAGTAGTTGCTGCAGAATACACATTAGATGAGCCATAAGCATCTGAATTTTTCTGAGCCAAGTCTAATGAGTAAGCTTGATTGTAAGCTGGGGGTTACACAAAAAGCTGGAGAAACTCAGCGGGTGCAGCAGCATCTAAGGAGCGAAGGAGATAGGCGACGTTTCGGGTCGAGACTCTTCTTCAGACCTAAAGTGTCTTGATTTGAGTAAGCTTGATTGTAAGCTGACTGTTAATCCTAGGTTTTGTTTTCTAATAGTCTCTGTCATATTAAAGGGGATGCCAAACCATTGATAAAAGAGTCTCGAATAAGTTCCTGTCGATATTGATCAACTGTAACTGCTTTTAAGGCACAGTCTTTACTAAGTCTTTGAAGTTCTTGTAAAAATTCATCAAGTGACTCACCAGGTTTTTGTTTACGAGTAGCAAGGAAGTGTCGGGCATATATTTCGTTGGATGTCTTAACGAAGAGTCTGCTCAGTACATCAATAGCAAAATCATAAGTTGTACATTCCTCTACGTAATCATATACATCATAAGAGACAGGGTTTATTAATGTCCTGAATTTGTCTGGTGCATTGTCGCCACATTCATCAAAGAAGTTATTTAGTGTACGAAGCTAGTGCTTCCATTCTTTTGCAGCAGTAGGTGAGTTGGGATCCAGATCCAAGTGTTGTAGTTTCAATAGTTTCTTCATCTCGATGTCACACTGCTTAACTCCTGAGATTGAGTTGCTTAAATTGTTGTGAGGCAAATGAAACTTTTACGCTACTTGTAATTTACCTAAACTTTATTTAAGCTTTAAGCAACTAATTTCTGTAATACATAACTTCAAAGCGTCTGGAAAATATGGCTGATTCCATAGGCCTCGCTGGCCCGAGACCCGGCACACGCGCCCACTCTGGAGAGAGAGAGAGAGAGAGAGAGAGAGAGAGAAATCCAACGTAAGCAGTTTGTGACCACCTGGCACATAATGCAGAAGTATGACAATAATCTTTTAAAAGGTATATGAAAGACCTAACACATCTTCCAGACAAGAGAATGGAAGACACATTAAGTCCTCTTTATGCAGGCCAGGAGGGGAGTAGCAGTGTGAAGGGAGGAGTAGTGTCTGCCAGTCAGCCACAAAGATCCTGCAATGGGGGAGGTTAACTTAGACAGTTACCAGAAGTTGTGCCTCATTGGGTACTCAGCTGAATGACCTTGGTATGGCCCTACGTATACAGCTCATAGCATTGTAAAGTGGAGAGGAAGGAAAGAATACCCTGGTGTTATTGGTCGCATTAAGTAAGGGTATTTCACTGCGCAATAAGATTTTTTTTAAATTACTAAAAATTCCCCATCAGGATTTCTGCAATGGCTAGCCCATTGTAAATGTGTGCAAAGAGGAGATGCCAGTCTTGCATGAAATCTTTACCCGTCCATGTCATTATGATAGTTTATATTTCATATTAATTTTTTGGAGACCCTCCTTTGAGGCTACAATTTTAATTATCAATTTTCTCTGTGAATCTCATTGCACTGTCAATGCACATTGAACTTATTTTCAGACTTTGGTGGAGTTTTAACTTCCCCTTTTGCAATATGTTCCCCTCAAACTTCACCACATCCTTGTTAAGCATGTCTATTTCCTTTAAAGTGAAATTTGCTCGAGAGGAAGGGCAAAATTTATCTTTGAATTACTTGACTTCTAAATTTAACTTCTAATCGCATAATCATTTTTAATGTGCCTATTCTGTGTTAATAACATGCCCAGGTTATACATAATGGTTTGTCAATTATCATTAATGTGACAGATTTACTAAAGCCATTAAACGATGCGAATCTGTCATTCTGACCCATCTTGCATTTTTATGTAAATGGTGGTGATTCGCCTATGTAGTGGTCTCTTTACTGCTCTTTGAAGTGGCCTAGTTATGCCACCCACTTTAAAGATCAAACTTTCAGCAAGATTAAAATAACCAATGTTCAGTGAGACGTACTCCAACGATGTTAGAATCAGCAGAAGATCAGTGTGTTTTTAAACAAACTGGCCTCTCAACTTTTAGCAAATTAGCAGAAATGGTTCACCAGCATCGAATTTTCTTTCAATATATATATCACCCAAATTAATTTGAAAAGTCACCATCTCAAGACTATAAGTGACAGAAAATAAATGCTGGCCATGCCAGTAATTAGCACATTGTGGTAATAGTTATCTGTATGAGTTCCTTTAAGAGATCTTGTGATTATATTGTTCCTGATGTTATCCAGTGATCAGATGATTGCACAGAGTATAATGAGGACATGGTCCTCAGGAAACTGGACTGGTCCAGGAATGCTGAGGCCCTGTACAACAAGGGACAGAGCCGGCTGTACTTTTTGAGAAGGCTCCGCTCCTTCAACATTTGCAGTAAGATGCTGCAGATGTTCTACCAATCGGTGGTTGCCAGTACCATCTTCTTCGCTGCCATGTGCTGGGGCAGTAGGGCGAAGGCTGCAGATGCCAATAGGATTAACAAACTCATCAGGAGGGCTGGCTCCGTCCTTGGGGTGGAGTTGGATTCATGGGAGGTGGTCTTGGAGGGGAGGATGTTCCTCAAACTGTCGAGCATCCTGGACAATACAGTTCACCCCGGCCATGACACACTGGTCAACGTGAGGAGTACCTTCAGCAACAGAATGGTTCCACCAAGGTGCAGGACAGAATCCCACAGGAGATCTTTCTTCCCTGTGGCTATCAAATTGTACAACTCTACCCTTCTGTCATGGGGTAAGCTGACGGCCTCCCTCCCTCTTCCCCCCCCCCCCCCAATCTTTGCACATCCCCAATCCTTTTCACTCGTCATTTTAATTTCATGTTTCAGGTATTTTGTGTTTTTATGATAAATAAATAAAATTCTACCATATTGTATCCTACATGGTGAGAACGATTGAACTGTGAGTGTTATTTTCACAATATTTAAATCTACATCCTTTGGGCTGTGCAATAATTGTTTAGACAATTGCAAGAGATTCATTTGTACGTGCGAGGCTGGTGAATCCGGGGCATTCAGAGAAGGATACTTGAACCTCCTGATTAGTTGCTGGAGATCCTCAAGTATAGTAGGAGTCTCAGTCTGTAACTCATTTTCACTTAACATACAGCCAACAATGGCCTGATTCCTTTATCATCGTTACTTTTCTGCATATCTTTAATTCATTTGGTCCATATGTCTCTACATCACCGTCTATATCTCTCGTTTTCCTTTCCCCCGACTCTCAGTCTGAAGAAGTTGGCCTTCGCCCTCGAAGACGCAGGTACATTTTTGGGCCTTATTTTAGAGTAAAATATTGTGTTGGGAAATACGGTATGTCAGATTCTAAAAAATGTTTGCACAAGCGACAATGTTATTTAAGCTCTCTACCAGAACAGACCCCCCACCCCCACCCTTATAACATCTCAATTCCCTCATCAGACTTTGGTTGTTGGGACATCTTCACAACTCTATCATATGTCTTGACTATTGATGCTCTGACCTCCGCTCCCCCACCATGCAGTTGTTCCAGTCCCCCCTAACCCCTCAATACTTTCTCAACACTTACCGTCCTTTTCTCCACTGTTAATCAAGGACCTATCTGCTTTTCTCTGCATCATTCGTAATTATATTGAAGGATTGGTACGACAGAACAATGTTGGCAAAACACAAAACTGGCGCAGTGCCTTCCCACCCTTCCTCACTCACGAACAATGCCAGCTTTAACATTGTGTGTGCTAAATGTTTACTTTAAGTCATGTGAGGAAAAACATCTGGATATTGGTCTTAGGGTCTCCGTATGCCACTGGTTTCTGGACTACTTGACTGGCAGGCGCAGTCGATTAGAGTTTGTGTTAACATTTCCTCCACTCTGACCCTCAACAATGATGCCCCACGTGTTATGTGGTCAGTCCATTGCTCATCTCCCAGTACAGCTATTACTGTGGCCAAGTACATTGCCAACTCAATCTTCAAGTTTGCTGATGATATCACAGTTTTCAGCCAGCAATGATGACTGGAAGAACACGAAATAGTTTGAGAACCTGGTGATATGGTGTCAGGCAATAACATAGCCCTTAATACCAGTGAGATGGTTGTTGACCTGAGGAAGCAAGGGAGTTGAACACAAGCCTATCCTCAAAAATGGAGCTAAGGTAGAGATGGTTGACAGTTTCAATTTCCTGGGCATTCGTATCACTTTCCTAGGCATCTGAGACGACTTGGTATCTCTACAAGGATTCTTTATAACTTTTACAGATGTGTGATAGAAGAACTCTCAGCCTGGAATGGAAACTACTATGCTCTTGAACGACTGACTCTCCAGAGTGGTGTCCTCAGCCCAGTCCATCACTTTGTGTTTGTCACCTCCTTCCATCCAGTCCATCTTCATGATGCGTTGCATTAGTGAGGTTTGAGTATTGTCAACGATGCCCGTGACGGTCGTTCCCATTTCTCCCTTATACCTTCTGGGAGAAGATACTGGAGATTGAAAGCCCAGACATTATGACACAAGAACAGTCTTTTGCCCGCTGCTATCCAACATTTTCAAAACAGGTAATTGCACAGCCAAAAATCAGGTGTTGAGCACCCAGTCTGACTGCCAGAGTGCCTGAAAAATCCTTTTGAAAATATGTTCAAATCTATTTCAGACCATTTTCATAGGTACATAGAAAAATAGGTACATTCGGCCCTTCGAGCCAGCACCGCCATTCAAATATGATCATGGCTGATCATCTAAAAGCAATACCACGATCCTACTTTTTCCCCATATTCCTTAATTCCTTTAGCCCTTAGAGCTAAATCTAACTCTCTCTTGAAAACATACAGTGAATTGGCCTCCACTGCCTTCTGTGGCAGAGAATTCTACAGATTCACAACTCTCTGGGTGAATAGAGTTTTTCCTCATCTCAGTCCTAAATGGCCTACCATTTATTCTTAAACTGTGACCCCCTGGTTCAGGACTCCCCCAACATCGGGAACATTTTTCCTGCATCTAATGTGTCCAATCCTTTAAGGATTTTATATGTTTCTATAAGATCCCCACTCATACTTCTAAATTCCATGAATACAAGCCTGGTCTTCCCATTCTTTCATCATATGTCAGTCCCGCCATCCTGGGAATTAGTCTGGTGAATCTAAGCTGCACTTCCTCAAAAACAATAATGTCCTTCCTCAAATTAGGAAACCAAAATTTCACACAATACTCCAGGTGTGGTCTCAACAGGGCATGGGCTGCGGAACCGGGGGGGGGCTGGGGCGCTGCAGTCCCCCCATCTTTTTAGCAATGTTTCCCCCGGGAGTTAGCAGCCAGCCCAGCGGATGTATTTTAGTGGCCAACACGGATGGTTCAGTGTCTGCAGGAAGCACCAACCTCACCCGTAAGACACCAGGAGGGAGGGTGGGGGTCAGCAACTCACCGCGGTAGGGGCGGGCTGGCTGGTCAGTGAATGTACAGGGGGGGAGGGGGTGGAGGGAGGGAGAGTAGAGGCTTCCCACACTCACACATGGAGCTGTGTGAAAGCGAGCGATGGGAGGAGGGGCCCGGAGTCTGAGGGCACGAGGTGAAGGGGTTGGACTAATGGAGAACGCTGCTGAACAACCTAACCTTCCTGCTCCTTTTTAACGAGGAATCAGGGACAAAAAACCCAGCGAGCTGCCATGTCAAACACCGGCTAACGGATAGATTCCAGGGTCAGCTCTGGTTTCACACCAGGAAGGATGTCAAGAGTTCTGCCCTCCCTCGGGTCATGGGGTACTACATGTAGATGAAATGCCGCCTCCATGCCGCCTTGACCCGTGCCGGCTCATTCCTCCCTGCCTTCGCCATGGCCTCATCCGTTCCCCCGTTGCGCCCCCCGTTTCTCCGCCCTCTCCATCCTCTCCGTCCCCCCGTGGTTCCCCTGTCGGGGGTGTCCCTCCTGCCCGGGCGCCGGCTCCTTCCGTTCCTGTTGGGGGGGGGGGGGAAGTGATGGCGAGGTACGGACCCGGTCTGGCCGCCTTGTCAAGCCGCCCGACCGTTATGGTGATTTCGTGTGATCTTTGCTTCTTGTTTAATTGCTGTCTATTTTTCCTCAGCGTATGAGACGTGGTCGCCCTGTCCAAACTTATTGTTTTTTTGTAGAGGAAGGATGTAGATGAAATGTGTGTACACCTTTAAATATAGTGACGTAATCATTTCTAACCACTCCCCTTTTCATTCAGTATAATTGTGACCTTCCCACCCTTAGCTCTCTCTCTAGTATCCGTGACAGACCACGTACAGCTAGGGCAGTGATGTGTGGGTTTAATCAATAAAGTAGTAGTAAAGATTCGCCGTGTGAGTGACAACACTTTACACTACATGTGCCACCCCATCTCCCTGACCCTGAGCTCCATTCCCGGGGCAGTCCTGCCATCACCCCGCCCATCTACACGCCCGGAAACACAACGATAAACGGAGCGGGCGCGAGTGCCCGGTAACCAGTACCTCAGTGACCTGTCGTGCGGATCCCCCGGTAACCGGTTCCCCTGGTACCCGGTGTCCCAGGTAGGTGGGGGTATACCCCCCACTTTTGGGGAGGATATATCCCCCCATTTTCTGAGCTGGGGGATGGGCTGTATTATTATCCCCCAGTTTTTGGAAGTTGAGCAATAACAAAAATAATAGTCATCTGCTATCTCTCATGTAGGCTCTACATTATCTTAAAAATACTTCAAACAAAAAACATTGAAATCACTAAGGGTAACACAAAAAGCCGGAGAAACTCAGCGGGTGCAGCAGCATCTAAGGAGCGAAGAAGATAGGCGACGTTTCGGGTCGAGACCCTTCTTCAGACTGGTCAGGGATCAGGGAAACGAGAGATATAAACAGTGATGTGGAGAGATAAGGAACAATGAGTGAAAGATATGCAAAAAAGTATTGGTGATAAAGGAAGCAGGCCATTGTAAGCTGTTTGTGGTGTGAAAATGAGAAGCTAGGGCGACTGGGGGGGGGGGGGGGGGGGGGGGGAGATGGAGAAGGAATGTCAGGGCCAGAGGGCTGAGGGAGAGGTGGGGGGGAGGCAGTCTGGGTTAACAGAATTGAGAAAATTCAATGTTTAAGCCCAGAGGATGCAGACTCCCCAAGCGGAATATGAGGTGCTGTTCCTCCAACTTGCGGTGTTGATCACTCTGGCCGTGGAGGAGGCCCAGGACCGAGAGGTCGGATACGGAGTGGGAGGGGGAGTTGAAGTGCTGAGCCACCGGGAGGTCGGGTTGGTTATTGCGAACCGAGCGGAGGTGTTCGGCGAAACGATCGCCCAGCCTCCGCTTGGTCTCACCGATGTAGATCAGCTGGCATCTGAAATCACTAAATCTACTAAAACATGATTTTAATATATAAAATTTCAAAAGGTCCCTACTGTGGGACCCCCTCCCACACCCTCCCCCTGCTTGGTCACTCTGCTCCCTCGCCGGGTACCCCCGAGGCCGGTGATCAGTGATCGCTCAGCCCCCCCCCCCCCCCCCCCCCCCACTTTCAAAAATGCTCTGCAGCCCCTGCAGGACCCCGTACAACTGCAGCAGGACCACCTTACTCCTACACTCATATTCGCCCGCAGTGAAGGACAACATGCCATTAGCTTTCTTCACTGCCTGCTGTACCTGCATGCTTACTTTCGGTGACTAATGTACAAGCACACCCATGTACATGTCTTGTTGCACCTCATCTTCTCCTAATCTGACACCATTCAGATGATAATCTGCCTTCCTGTTCTTGCCACCAAAGTGGATAACCTCACATTTATCCACATTATACTGCATCTGCCTTGTATCTGCCGACTCACCCAATCTATGCAAGTCACCCTGCAGCCTCATAGCATACTCATCGCAGCTCACACTGCCACCCAGCTTTGTGTCATGCACAAACTTGGTGATGTCACTTTTAAATCCCTTGTCTAAATCGTTAATATACATTGTAAATAACGGGTCCCAGCACCAAGCCTTGCGGCACCTCACTAGTCACCACCTGCCATTCTGAAAAGGACCCGTTAATTCCTACTCTTTGCTTCCTGTCTGCCAACCATTTCTCTATCCATGTCAATACCCTACCCCCAATACCATGTGCTCTAATTTTGCACACTAATCTCTTGTGTGGGGCCTTGTCAAAGGCTTTTTGAAAGTCCAGTTACACCACATCCACTGGCTCTCCCTTCTCCATTCTATTTGTTACATCCTCAATAAATTCAAGAAGATTAGCCAAGCATGATTTCCCCTTCATAAATTCATGCTGACTTTGACCGATCCTGTCACTGCTTTCCAAATGCGCTGCTTTAACACCTTTAACAATCGACTCAAGCATCTTCCCCACTACCGATGTAAGGCTACCTGGTCTATAATTCCTTGTTTTCTCTCTCCCTCCTTTCTTAAAAAATGGGGTTACATTGGCTACCCTCCAGTCCACAGGTACTGATCCAGAGTCGAGAGAACATTGGAAAATGATCACCAATGCATCCATAATGCATCAAACACATAATAGAATGTTTGTTCTTATTTCTCCCTATTTCATTTCCACCCCAGCATTTGTAATATAACTGCTTTTACATCTAATGCATATAGGTAATACAATTAAATTTATCAGTGCTTCTCAATTATTTCCCCAACGGATACCTAAATGTTTGTTAAAATCTTATTTGTGCATGACTCCAGGATGTACTTAAATCATTTATAAATTATTTAAAAATATTTATGCATGTTTAATTTTGCTGAGACCATACTGATTTGTCAGCATTTTATGTAGAAGCTGTGAAATATTGATGATGCAAATTGATCTATTTTAGAGCTTTGAATTTTAACTGTTCACTTGGGGGAAAAAAGGCAATGTTTTACTGCATTTTAGTAACAGTAAATTTCATTCAGATGATAATTTAAAAAAGGTAATATTTTTCAAAGCATTTCAACGGAGAGTAATTGGAACAAAATTCACACCACATGAAAGAAAGAGTGGAGCTCGGTCCAAAAGGTTGGTTTTAAGGGCTTCCAAAAGAAAAGAAAGGTGAAGAGATTCAAGGGAGAAATGCCACCATTAAGATTTAAGTAGTTGAAACCAACCTCCATTGGGAGAGCTAAAGGAATAGGAATAAATAGAACTGCAGGATTGACAATTCTCAGGATTTGGAAGAGGTTACCGAGATAGGCAAGGGTGAGGCTATTGACAAATTTTAACATAAGATTAAGATTTGTAAATTTGAAGTATTTCTTGGAAGCTATCTGTTACATTCAAGTTCCAGCAAACATTTTAACCCTGACATTTAGTCATACACAGGATGTTCACATCATTTTTAATATCAGCATTTACTGAACAACCCAATTGTCCTTCAATTTTGTAGGTTAAATGTCAGTCTCATGGAAGGTCTGTTGTCATGTACAGCCCTGACTAAGTAAGGACAGTAGATTGCCTTCTCTGAAGGGCAGTAATGAACCAGAAGTGATTTTGTAATCATTCAGCAGCTTCATAGTTATACTGATACTAGCTCTTGTTCCAGATTGATTTAGTTATTTTAACAGTTTTATAGTTGGCATGGTAAGGTTCAAGAGGATGTTTGGATCAATGATTTGGAGCTCTGGCTGCTGATTCAGTAACTTCATCAGTGTACTCCCATATCCCAAGAGAGCGAGGCAAGGGGGAAGGGAGACGACGCTGATCTACCACCCAGTTGCCATAGCTACGGTGGCTTTTAGTAGAGCTGAAAACCAGGCATCAGTTTGTAGACCCATTTAATGTCATTAGTACTCTTCTAATTTTGTACTGAACTAGTCAGAGCGTGAGTGGAACAGTAGTATGACTGTTACCTTCCAGTGGCACAGCCCGGGAAGACTACAAAGGACTTACCTTTCCATAGGTTTTGGATGAGCAGGATTGCATCCTTAGAATCCACTGATGTAATGTGGTCATACACCATACAGGCTCCCCTGTCTTTCCACCAAACAATATCCTGGCCTTGATTTCTAAAATGAGTTAAGAATGTATTTTTAATGCCTTCCTATAGGTTAATTTGCCTTCTGCTTGACAAGAATGGAAAGAAAAACTTGATGGGTATTCAACTGTGAGCTAAACTTATGGTATAATGAATGACTATTCCGTCAACTAGGCTGACAATTGTTGACTGAACTGCTGATTTACAATAAAATGACGACTGAGAGGTGTTTGATGAGTCACCCACCGATGACCATTGTGCTTGGTTTTCAGCTCTCCTAGGTATAGCACGATTATTCTCAGTTATCAAAAAAAAATGTTGCAGAAATCATCACTTGCTTTTTCTTGACATGACACATTAATAGATCACATCAAGTACTTTGTCAATTGCTTTCAGGTGACGTCTTAGTAACGAAAAGGGACAGATGGCTGTTCATGGATTTCTTCACTTCAATGCAAAGTGACTTAACAGTACTGGTTTTAAAAGAGTAGCGTTCACAGTTGCCTGTTTGTTCATAATGTCTAATGTCACAATTGTTCATTCTATCGAGTTGCCAAGTAATTTGTAACTTATGTCAATTACGAATTATTTTGTAGTCTTTCACCATGTTGAGTTCAATTACATCACTTTTCCTTAATTAAAGAATCACAGAATGATCACAGAATCAGAGGAAAAAACCATTCAGCCTATTGAGTGTATACCAGTTCTATGCCAGAGCATGCCAGCTAGTTCCGCTCACCCACCCTTTTGTCTGAGGTCCTTTCAGGTATTTATCCTGCTTCCTTTTGAATGTACAGTTGAATTTGGCTCCAAGACTACTCCACTATTACTCCTAGCAGTGCATTAAAGACTTAACCACTCCCAGTATAAAAACATTCTCTTTTAAATCTTTTGCCAATCAGCTTTATTTTAAATTCCCCATTCTTTGACTTGTTCTCCAATGAGACCAACATCTCTTTATCTAACCTAGCTGTCTCCTTAATGAATTTAAATACATTTATTAGATGTCCTTGCAACCTTTTTGGTTCTAAGACCAATTCCAGCTTCCCCAGTATATCCCCCTCCTTGCCATAATCTAGTAAACATCTTCTGCACATCTATACAGTGTTTCCTAAAGTGTGGCACCCAAAATTGGACACAACACCCCAGTTGCAGCTGAACCAATGTTCCATCATGCTTTTGTATTCTGTGCCTTTATTTATAAAACGGCACCCCATATGTTTCTATAACCACGCTATCAACCTGCTCTGCCACTTTCAAGAAACTATGCGCTTATATCCCCAGATCCCTCTGTTTTTGTATTCCTTTTAGAAATGTGCCCCCCAATTAATCTTGTCACTTCTCACTTTTCTACCAAAATTTAACAACTTGCATTTCTCAGCATTACATTTTATCCACTACCCTGTCTATACTATTGTGAAATCTATTATCATTCTCCATAATCTTGCTATGCTTCAAAGTTGTCACATTAGAAAGTTTAGAAGTTGTGTACGCAAGGATATTTACAATAAGTGAGTTTGGTATTCCGACAGCGCATGCCCAGGTCATAGGTCACTCATGGTAAACATTCTTGGCAGCTGTGCTGCTGCCTGTGTGCAGGCCTGTGTTTCATCTGTAGTCGGGGTCGGACCCGGGTCTCCGGCGCTGCTGAGTTGCGGCTGGGCCATCACCGTCCCCTCCCGGGTGTTCTGTCCCTGTCCGGGGGGTGGTCTGGGGTGGCCCTGGGTTGGCAAGGCGCCGGCCCGGGGTGGTGGTGGCCCCGGGCTTGCAGCCAGCGCGGGGGAAGAGGTGCTGGGTCCAGCTCGGCTCTGCCTGTCCCGCCGGGTTGGCCAGCAGCCTTCGACTAGAGGGGCGCCGGCCCGGAATGGTGGTGGCCCCGGACTTGCAGCCGGCACGGAGGTGCTGGCTCCGGCTCAGCTCTGCTCCGGCACCCGGGGGGCCCTTTCCCCGGCGGGCCGGGGACTCTCGCCTTGTCCAGTGGTTGTCGGTTGGCCCCCTCGGTGCCGGCGGGGGCCAAGCACCAGTCATCGCCGAGGATGCATATGGGCACTGCGGTGGCTCGGCGGGTCAGGCAACATCTCTGGAGAAGGATTTCAACCTGAAACAGCACCCATTCCTTTTCTCCGGGGATGCTGCCTGTCCTGCTGATTTGCTGCAGCGTTTTGTGTGTGTGTGTCATTTGATGGCTGGTGCTCGGCTTTCGCCGGGCGCCAGCGGGGGTTGGCCAGCGGCGGCCGCTGGCTGGGGCGGAAGGTGCGGCTGATGGTCCCTCCCTCCTAACCCCATTCTCCTGCCTTCTCCCCATAACCTCTGACACTCAAGATGGATTGAAGGGTGAAAGTCAATTGTTCCCTGGCCTGGGGCCGCTGCTGCTCCGGGCCAGTGTCTCGTCGGTCTAGGGTCACCACGGACGTCTCCGGCCACTCCCCGGGCAGGGATGGACACTCGGGGGGGGAGGGGGGAGACACAGTCCAGTCCGGACGGCAGCGCCACGTGTGCGCGCAGCAGCACAGCTGCCACGAATGCCTCTCTGCCGGTTCAGTCTCTACCCCTGTCTCCCACTCGCATCTGCCACCTCTCTCTCTCGTTGTTACACCCCACTCTCCCGCTACCTGGCACCCCTGTTCCTCAGATTTAATATATTTTTACACATAAATTACGAAGAGAAGAATTTATACACAGTTTATACAGCCAGTGCTTCGGTCACATTTTCTTTATCACAAATGACCTTTGACAAATCCCGTGATTCCTTGCGTTTGTCGGAATACCGAACTCGCTTATTACAAAGGGATCTTGATCCTTTGGGCCAATGGGCTAAGGTATGACAAATGTCAATGCCTGCCAGGTCGATTTTGAAATGTTGAAAAGCTGAGATTCTGGATGGGTTAGGGTTAGGATTAAAATTATAACTACATCTTCATTTGCTGCGATTCCACCAGCTTATTCCTTGGTTAAAGCCTGTTGTAAATTACACGTTTAATGCATGAAAATTAAAAAGAAATGGTGGAACTTTGGAAATCATTTCACATATGCCTCCTGATCTGCTGAGTGTTTCTAGCCTTTTCTGTTTTAAAAAAAAACTTGTCACATTACATTCCATCTATCATGTTTTGCCTCCTCACTTTGCTTGTATATACCTTCTAGAATCCTCTTTGCATCCTCCTCATTACTGACAATTTCACCTAGTTTTATATTATTAACAATTGTGGAACTATGACATTTGATTCCCTTGGCCAAATTGTTAATTTAGTAGTCGATAGCTGGGGTCCAAACACCAATCCTTGGGGTATGCTATTGATTACATCAGCCAACCTGGGAAAGAGTCAATTGTTCCACTTTTAGTCCGTTCATCAACTGTCATTAACCTGAAATGTACCTCACCCTGCACACTTTGCATTGGCTCTCTTACCTGTCCTATATTTCTTCCTCCCCTCCCACATGCTTGTCTTGCCTCACCTCTCTCCTACCTTTCTTACCTCCCCCCTCCCCCGACAATCTTGTCTGAAGAAGGGTCCCAACTCAAAACATCACCTATTCATGTTATGCAGATGTGCTACCTGACCCGCTGAGTTACTCCAGCATTTAATGTCCTTATGATTAATCTGAAATTGAACTTCACCATTCGTGAGAATGGTTGATTGTTAACATAGAAACATAGAAATTAGGTGCAGGAGTAGGCCATTCGGCCCTTCGAGCCTGCACCGCCATTCAATATGATCATGGCTGATCATCCAACTCAGTATCCCGTACCTGCCTTCTCTCCATACCCTCTGATCCCCTTAGCCACAAGGGCCACATCTAACTCCCTCTTAAATATAGCCAATGAACTGGCCTCAACTACCCTCTGGCAGAGAGTTCCAGAGACCCACCACTCTGTGTGAAAAAATTCCTTCTCATCTCGGTAAACTATCTTCTCAATTCAGGGATAATTAGGGAAGAAGACACAAATCATTTAAGATTGATTTAGGAGTATTTAGCCTTTAATGATTTAGGAGTATTTTGCTTTTAATACATAATATTTCTTCACAGTATGGGGTGCCGAACATTTATTCTAGCTACAGGTATCATATGCATCCTCATACTCTGGAAAAATATTTTGTATTATAGGTAAAATAGCAGGGGAAGAAATTAATAGTTCCAATTCTTGTTTGAGAGATTGTAAAGTTATTTTCTTTCATGGGTGAATCCATACTAAGTGGTCATCTTAAAATCATGGTTCACCATTCCACAGCGGGGTCAATATAGGATCATAAGATCATAAGTGATAGGAGCAAAATTAGGCCATTCGGCCCATCAAGTCTGCTCCGCCATTCAATCATGGTTGATCTATCTCTCCCTCCTAACCCCATTCTCCTGCCTTCTCCCCATAATCTCTGACACTCAAGATGGATTGAAGGTAGAAAGTCAATTGTTTCTTGGTTTATTCAAATGATGTCAATTGTTATGGTTAAGCTCTTTGAAATGAATTTAAATTATTGAAGACTTAAAATAGGATTCGAACACCACAATCACTTAATTTTACTGCAGTGCAATATTTTCTCTCTAGGTATGGCATTAATGTCAGATTCTGAACCAAGTAAAAAGCAGAGAATTAGCAGGAGGTGGAAACCAGGGGAATAGCATAGGTCAGAATTTCATGCATGCATGCTGAAATAATAATGTAATGCTGATTTTCAATTTGTCAATTTGTCCACTGTTGATTTCATTGCCATACTGACTACATTTCAAAGAATCATAGTAAATTTACAACACATTATGAGAGCAAACAGACTATTGTGTCCATGCTGTTTGGGAATGATATACCCAGGGTGGCACAGTAATATAGCTGGTACAGTTGCTGCCTATAAACATCATTAATGCTCAGGCGCAAGCTATTATCTTGGTCCTGAATAAAATTCACTCTTCCCTGTGTTATCTTATCAATCTTCTTGTACTTATAAAACATCTCTGTACTTTCTTTCAATATTTAACTGAAGTATTTTTAATACTCTCTGTTTGCTATCCTAATTTCCCTTTCAACATCACTCCAAACCTTCTATATTTTTCTTTATTTTGTATTGGAAGCAAGCTTCCTTTATGCCTCATCATACGATCAATGAAACCTGTCATCCGGGGGCACAAGATTTGGTAATCCCACCCTCTTTCTTTGTAGGAACACGCATTTTTCCTGAAATCCTTGAATTTCCTTCTTGAATGTCTTCTAATACACAAAGCAATGATGTGGCTTCAATTAATAACTATTTCTATTCCACTTTACTAAATCAGCTCTGTTTCACAGAATTAAAAAAATCCTATATCTAATTCTCTATCTTTCACCTTAGCTACATCTCCATTAATATTAGAATAATTGAAAGTGCCCCACTTATAAATGCCCTAATGTCATGATGAATTCCTCACGATTTTCTGGTAAGATTGCATGCACCTCTTTTTTTCCATAAATTCATGCAGATCAGCTAAATAGAGTAGACAGCACAGAAACGGGAACTTTAACTTAACTTGTTCATGCCAACCAAGATGCCCCATCTAAGCTATCCTCATTTACCCACTTTGGGCTCATATTCCCTTAAACATTTCCTATCTGCATTCCTGTCCAAGTGACTTTTAAATTTTGTTATAGTAGCTGCCTCAACCACCTATTCTGTCGGCTCATTCTATATATAGCAACCACACTGAGTGAAATAGTTGCCCCTTGAGTTCCTTCTAATTCTTTCCCCTCTCACTTAAACCTATGCTCTTTAATTTTTGATTCCCTTACCCTGGGGAAAGAGACCATGTGCACTCACGCAATCTATTTCACGTATGATTTTATACACCTCTATAAGTGCATTCCTCAGCCTCCTATGCTCTGAGGAATACAGTCTTGCTTGCCCAACCTTTCCCTATAGCTCTGATCCATGAGAACTGGCAACATCCTTTTAATTCTTCTCTGTACTCTTCCCAGAATAAAATGTTGTACAGTATGGTCTAGCATGACTTGTTCACACACGACGGTGGATATGCAGAGCGTACAGACTCTGATTTGACACCAGTGCTGTCAAGTTGTATAAAGGTGATCCATATGTTCATCACAATTGCATAATCTGATGTTTAGCGGCCAGAAAAAAAAAGCACTTCTCACTATACTTATGCTATTCAATGAGGTTGAAAGTGGTTTGTGGGTGTATCAGTAACTGCTGGGGAATAGAATTTGTTGGAGAGAAATAATTAATTATTTTATTTCTCTTCAGAGAGTGCTGTGGTGCCAGATGGGACAATATTCTCAATTAGTATCTGAAGGCATACACTTTTCCTAACTAAACTATTGCCCATTTTCTCCAGGTCTCCAACACATTGAGAAGGGGAAGGCTACACTGCAGGGCAATCTGCCAGAATGGACAGAGAAAAAGAAGAGAAGAATGGTATATTCACCAGAGAACAGTTCTCCTGTGTGCACTTCAGTGTAAAGCAATGCCCCAAGTTCCACTGCACATGGGACAGTTGAATCGCTTTCTGTGAAAGAGGGTTTGTTGGTTTCTTTGTCCTGGGATCATCTTAGACTTGCGCTAAGAACATCAGCACCAAGTTACAATTTTCAACACATCTTTGCCCTTGCATGACCGCAGAGAATTTGTACTTGACGTGGTGAAACCTCAATGCTTGATCAACCTGGGTGAGAGATGGATAAGGGGCAGATCGGAAGAGGACCATACAGAATTCATTGTGAGATCAAGTTCCAATAACATTTTGTTGTATGAAAATAATCAATTTATGGCAATATTAAGAAAGGTTTCTCAAATTTTCAATTTGCTTTCTGATCACCCCAAGCTAGTGAGAGGAATGACCAAGCGTCTAACTCTTGGTCAGAAATAAGTCGTTCTGACTGTGTACATGATTCCCAGGTAAGGATACTATCACGAAGATCTATAATATCTGCAGTAGTTGAACAACTCGTATGATGAAAAAGTCAGCATGTTTGGAGAAGGAGAGAAGAATGATGACGAAGACAGCAAAATTTGATGAGAATTAATTAAAAAAATGAAAGTAAGTATTTGGATAAACATTTATATCTTCCAGTTACTATGGGCATTCTTTATATAGGGAATAGAGCAGGGCTGAACTGCTTCTGTTTTATGTCAATAAATCTGTGCTGTGGCCTGATGGTCTCTCAGCGAAATGTTAATGTTTCCTGTTTATCAATTTTTTTTCCTTTTCATTGATTCTCGTCTCCTGTGACCAGGAGGGATGCTTGCATTTAAAGTTGGACTTAGTTCAGAAACCTCATTATAGCATTTGTAGATAGATCTCAGCTTGACGAGCACTCAGCTAACTCATCATTTGAGGCATGCTTACTGGTAGATCTGCCTATTACTAACAAATGGAGCAGTTAATTGATTCATGGGAAAATTCCAGAACAGCAGATATGTGATACTTTGTCTTCTGCATTGCATATGACCTACAGAGAATAAATGCATCTGCTTCTTATTATCCACCCACTGCCCCATTCCACATTTACTTAACTTTTAAAGGTAACTCATAACAAGAGGATTTCAGTATAGGAGTAGGGAGGTTCTTCTGCAGTTGTATAGGGCTCTTGTAAGACCACATCTGGAGTATTGCGTACAGTTTTGGTCTCCTAATTTGAGGAAGGACATCCTTGTGATTGAGGCAGTACAGCATAGGTTCACGAGATTGATCCCTGGGATGGCGGGACATGTCGTATGAGGAAAGATTGAAAAGACTAGGCTTGTATTTACTGGAGGATGAGGGGGAATCTTATAGAAGGATGAAGGGGGATCTTATAGAAACATATAACATTATAAAAGGACTGGACAAGCTAGATGCAGGAAAATGTTCCCAATGTTGGGAGAGTCCAGAACCAGGGGCCACAGTCTTAGAATAAAGGGATGGCCATAAGACTGAGAGGGGAAAACATGTTTTCACCCAGAGAGTTGTGGATTTGTGGAATTCCTTGCCACAGAGGGCAGTGGAGGCCGAATCACTGGATGGATTTAAGAGAGAGTTAGATAGAGCTCTAGGGGCTAGTGGAATCATGGGATATGGGGAGAAGGCAGGCACGGGTTATTGATTGGGGACGATTAGCCATGATCACAATGAATGGCGGTGCTGGCTCGAAGGGCCGAATGGCCTCCTCCTGCACCTATTTTCAATGTTTCTATGTAACATGACAACCAAGGTAAAAAGAGAAAATTAGGTACATGATTTGCATAAGGATTCTTGATAATGCAAACTGACTGGGAGACCAGTCAGGATGTGAATCTGCCGACTTGCTGAACCCAGCCCTGTTAAAATCAATGAAATAAAAATGCACTTGTATCATTGTCAGTTACTTTAAAGGACCCCAATCTACTTAGGATCCTCTGTAATTCAGCCCTTCATCCTTTGGATGAAGCTCCCAACAATGAACACAGAGATTCAGCTGGATCTGACAATATCTCTCTATAAATGAGGAATCAATTCCTTCCCATTATATTCTTTCTCCTTTGAGATTGCACTCTGCTGCAGTATAGAATTAAACCCATTGTAAAACGGACCTGGTCAATCCAAACCTGAGCCCAAGGACACAGATTTGTATCCATCCCTGACCTGATCCAGAAGCATTTGCAGCAAAGTCATAACCACTTGCTTTGCTGCACAGCATTGCTGTTGATCAAGAACAGACAACGCATGCAGTAAGTTATTCCAGCCTGGATATAGCATGGAAATGGGTCAGCAAAAACTAACCCAAACCCAAAGTCAGAGTCAAATAGTTTTTCAGAATATACATCTGACCTAGCTGCTCAGACCAGGTGGCTGGGGTCAGACTTGAGCTAAAGGCCTGCTTCATTGCATCTCCTGCAGGCATAAAAAGTAACCAGCATCATTGTTACCAGCTGCAATCCACTCATATGTGGTACTTTAAAAGCAGGTGTAATTTATGTCCAACTTACAACCTTTCCAAATTTGGAAGTTAGCTGAGAAAGATTCAAGCAGTGTCTGCTACCTGACATGAATTCATTAATTATTGTATTGCAGTTACCAAGAATCTCTTGGGCCAGCCATGCTCGTAGCAAGCATCTTCATCTCTATATCTGAAGGTTGCTGGTTCAGGTCCCATTCAAGAGATTTGAGCACAATAACTGGGATAATATGACATGCAGTCCTGAGGGAATGCTGCATAACCAGAGGTGCTGTCTTTCAACTGATGCGTGAAGTTGAAGGGTGTGGGAAGGGGGTGTTCCCCCTCTCATTGGTACAGAGCTTTTGCATTTTTTCAGTTTGAAATTGTGCAATCTGGTGCATACTGTAGCGAGTCTTTTAACTTATGCTTGAATGCAATATGTATGCTTTAAATTGGATTAGCTATGAATAAGGTTAGGCTAAATTACATTCCTAATTACATTCTACAGTAGAGCCAGGCTCTGATCAATAGGTGCAACACATGATTGATCTTAGTATATTCATGTATGGAAATCAGATTATAATCAAACACTTGGCCCATGTTGACCAACCTGGGTCTCACTGCACACCTGGTACTATTCCTGACCCTGACTACAGTTGCATAGCTTCTCTCATTCCCGACCATGAGTCCAGCCTTACACCTGCCCCCCTATTCTACACTGATCATAGCTGCTTAGGTTCCCAGTGCTGAACACTCCCATTGTCCCAGCTTTGACTGCACACCTAGTACTATTCCAGACTTTGACTCTGGATGCACACTTGGCCTTGCTCCTAGCCCCCTCTGCACTGACTATATATCTGGCCCACACATAAAGCCCCATATCTGACCCCCTGGACTTAACCTATTCCTGTTCAAGTCCACAGGTGCTTATCTAATGCTGTAATCTTTTTTGGGACTTCACAGACCAAATTTTGTACAACAAAATTTGCTACATCCATTGGCTTCCTTGTTATCTAACATGCTAGTTACGTTGTCAAAGAAGCAATCAATTGGTTGAACACAATTTCTCATCCATAAAATTATACTCACTCAGCTGTATAAGTATTCTGTTACCATTTCTCTCATTTTCCTAACAAACTGTCCCGAAGTCATTTTTATCCCCAATATTTTCAGTATTTTGCTGTCTTCCTCTCAGCTGGGACTTTTCCGAAATGCAAAGTCCAATAACTATATATTTAAGCAATATTATTCTATTAAATGTGTTAATATGAGAGTACATAATATTTTCTGTGGTATTCATAACACAACAATGATTAAAAAGATCTTTGTTTTGACCAACATGCATACATTATTATATAACAGTTAATATGTACCGAGGGAATTTTTTTGTTCCAATGCTCCCCATACCCAATTACTTTTATATTGAAGGAATTTGGGGGGGGGGGGGGGGGGTTAGAAATAGTCAATGAGGTAAGCAAACATAATAGTTGCGTGGAAAATGACAATAGTGCTACCTTCCCAATATTTAACTGAAGGAAAATATGGGTTATTGGGGCTGTATGTTGTGACAGACAGCCTGACACCTTGCATATCATTTTAATATTACACTTATCCCATCCCCCTGGATATTCCAAATTAATAAATTAAGATTTTGTCAACTAATTACAAATCAGGCTAATTACAAATCAATAACATTAGCCAACTCTGAAACATGAAGCGCTGAGCATTGGGATCTAGACAACACGATCAACTGGCCTCAGTTCCTGGCTCACATTTGGCAGTGTTCTCCGTCTAAACTTGGGGCCGTGGAGCATTTTTGAAAGTGGGAGACTGAGCGATCACTGATCACTGGCCTTGGGGGTACCCGGCAAGGGAGTGGAGCAACTGATTGGGGGGAGGGTGTGGGAGGGGACTTTTTGAAATTTGATGTATTCAAATCATGTTTTAGTGCAATGTAGAAGTATAATTTAAATGTTTTTCGAATGAAGTATTTTTAAGAGGTAACTTTTCAAGGGGTAACTTTTTCCACACAAAGGGTGGTGGGTGTATTGAACAAGCTGCCAGAGGAGGTAGATGGGGCAGGGACTATCCCAACATTTAAGAAAAAGTTAGACTGACACATGGATAGGACAGGTTTGGAGGGTTATGGACCAAAAGCAGGTAGTGTAGCTGGGACATGTTAGCAGGTGTGGGCAAGTTGTGCCGAAGGGCCTGTTTTCACACTGTACCACTCTATGACTACATTGTACCTCCACCATGCATGAATGCTTCAAAATTAAGTGGTCCAATTTTATTGCCACCTACTCAAGCATAGAAACATAGAAAATAGGTGCAGGCTAGCTCATGCGGCCCTTCGTGCCAGCACTGCCATTCAATATGATCATGGCTGTTCATCTAAAATCAGTACCTCTTTCCTGTTTTTTCCCCATATTCCTTGATTTCGCTAGCCCCAATAGCTAAATGTAACTCTCTCTTGAAAACATCCAATGAATTGGCCTCCACTGCCTTCTGTGGCAGAGAATTCCACAGATTCACAACTCTCTGCGTGAAGAAAGTTTGTCCTCATCTCAGTCCTAACTGTCCTACCCTTTATTCTTAAACTGTGACCCCTGGTTCTGAACTCCCCAACATCGGGACCATTTTTCCTGCAGTTACAGTAAGTCTAGCAGGCAAGCAGGATGCTTTCTCTAACCATCCCCATTTGAAGGCCACTATCTTCCACCTTCTGGTTCTGGTTGATTACTGTACAAACAACTCAGCAGTGGTTATCTCGCGTAGGTCGCACCGCTTTTACCCAGTGCTTGGTACTTACTTCCAGCAGCCCCTGGTTGTCCTCCAGGGTGCACCGAGCCGCAGCCTGACCCATGCTGGTCACCAAGGCGAATTCGGCGCAGAAACTCTCACGGCAGTGGCGCAACGCTTCGGACACCTCCAACTGCCCGGAACTATTGAACTGAGGCTGCTCCATGGCCGAAGCTGCAGCGAGCGACTCGCCAGCCCGGCAAACACTTGCCAGCCCGGCAAACACTCACCAGCCCGGCAAACCCGTCCGCATCTTTACCCGCCGCTGCTTCTGCTTCTATCCCTCCCTCAGCCGCAGCTCTCCAATACCCGCGACCCATGCAGTTGATGAGTTTTGAAATTTTCGTTGATTACAGAACTTCTCATGACAGAGCGTGGGAAATTTGTGATCAGCATGAGAGAGTGAGAATTTGCCAAAATGCGTGATTCTCACACTCAATGAGTGAGAGTTGGCAGCCCTGGTAGATGGGTGTGTCTACATATGAGGAGGCTAACGTAGCCTCAGGGATTGGTAGTAATTTTAGACTCAAGGGATGGTTGAGACAACAGTTTTTACCACTTTCACTTTCACTCTCATACGACTCTACAAGACACGGCAGGGATGAAACAGTTAGTAAGAATGAAAAGTTACCATTTGTATTGGAATAAGAAATACTTGATATGAATCACTTTGTTTGCACTACTTCAATAAAAGACCAATTAATCAAGAAACAACGACTGTAAGATTAGTTTTTACTATTGGCTAGTGCATAAGCTATATCTCTTCGACATCCCAGAGTAGTAATGGCAATCAAAAGTTGGACATTGGACAGTTAAGAAATTGCCATTACATATTCTGTTAGCAAGTTAAAAATGAGAACATGCAACAAAATCAAAATCAGTCAATGAAATACATCTTGTTATAAATTTGTTTTTATTGCTCTGTGAGAGACTGAACAATCTACAGTTCACAGTCTTTGGAAATTATACTGACACTGACACAGCTGGGATTTTGTCCTGAAGTACACCTCATTCATTTGGAACTACAAGCTCACAATCCTCCTGGGAAGACTCTAAAATCACTTTAATACTCTATATTGATTGCTTGATTCTTGAATTTTGTGAAACTTAAAGGAACAGTTCCTGTCGTTTTATTCCATGAAGTCTGCTTAATTCAAGCAGCTCTCCTCCATTCCCCCTCCCCATGCCTGTGTGCCACGTGGTCAGAGAGTGAGTCAATGGCACCTGTTCCTGTCCCACGCACTCCCTGTGAAACAGGATCAAGCTGGGAATATGAAGCTGTAGTTCGCTCAGTCCACCCACACGCAAAAATAGCGGTGTTACTGGGTGACAGGTGTTCTGTTCTACTTTGTGACTAATTTCTTTATAAAATGAGATCTTTCAACATACTGTTGGTGATAGAGTCACAACAGGGGACACAGCTTCATTTATCCTAACATGTGCAGCTTTTGTGGACCATATATTACCTTTGTAGCATTTCTGATACAACAGAAAGATTATCATTTACTTCAGAGAGCAGTTAAGAATTAACTACGTTTGGAGTCACATTTGCCCTGGAGTCACATTTGACAAGTGTATAAAAGCAGTGAGCTATTTTATTCTGAAGGACAAGAATGAATCAACTGGTTTATGAACAATGTTCCGGACAACCTCACGGCCTTCTTTACTGAAAACAACTTCTTATGCTGCATTTAAAATCTCAAACTACCAAATGGGGATTTGAAGTCATATTCTGCTGATTGTTAGTCATGATTTCAACCTCAGTAAATAAAATAATAATTAAACTGCAAATCTAATTGAACAAGGAACGAATAAACCTGTCTGTGTGATATTATGATTTTGTTGAATGTAGCACCCAGGGAAAATCATTCCTAAAGCCATTAATCCCAATTTAATTACCCCATTCCTTAACCTGGGCTATTGATGGCAGGAGATTAACAGCAGTATCCACCCATGCCCTATTCCATGGACACCATCTTTTTGCTCCAGAGGTTTTTTGGTGGCATTACCAGTTCTCTTAAAGAATTATCTCAGTAATATAACTTCTCTGTTCTGCCCCAGATTCCTTTGATTTTTTTTGTTCTTCTCACAATTTTAGCGACTCGGCTTGTACTTGCTGGAATTTAGAAGATTGAGGGGGGATCTAATAGAAACTTACAAAATTCTTAAGGGGTTGGACAAGCTAGATGCTGGAAGATTGTTCCCGATGTTGGGGGAGTCCAGAACAAGGGGTCACAGTCTAAGGATAAGGGGGAATTCCTTTAGGACCGAAATGAGGAAAACATTCTTTACACAGAGAGTGGTGAGTCTCTGGAATTCTCTGCCACAGAAGGTAGTTGAGGCCATTTCATTGGCTATATTTAAGAGAGCATTAGATGTGGCACTTGTGGCTAAAGGGATCAGGGGGTATGGAGAGAAGGCAGGTACGGGATACTGAGTTGGATGATCAGCCATGATCACATTGAATGGCGGTGCAGGCTCGAAGGGCCGAATGGCCTACTCCTGCACCTATTTTCTATGTTTCTATGTTTCTATGTTTATCCAATTTCCTTTTACTGAAGAATCTGCTACCCACCACTATTCGTGACAATGTATTCCAGCTCAAAACAACTGCTTGGAGATATTTCATTTCTGATATTTTCACTAATTATATTAAATTCACAAGATTGGGTTATGAACCGAGCTGCCGGAGGATTGATTCTATCAAGCCCTACCCTCTTCCATAACACTCAACAATAGCTTCTTCCCATCAGGCTTCTGATAGGTTCTTCCATAGGCCAGTGATAAGCCATCATTTTAGATATGGTTGGTTTAATGTTTGAATTTGCAGAGTGGTACAATTTGACCCAGAGATGGCAGCAAAGGAATTTATTGGCTAGGGTGTTTTGAAGCTTTAACAGTCAGTTAAGATGGAGTCATGGCTTAGCAGGCTGTAAAAGTCAATCTTGGCCCTTGTTTCCTTTGACCCAGTCTATGTGATACGACTAGAATGCAGAAACTCCCATTGATGTGCAGGAGCATCCACTATTGATGAATCCGCTTCTGAGGTGCAAATTGTGATGGAGAGGGCACACAGGATTTGTGTGAACATCTTTCAGAGGTAGGGTGTGATTACAAGCAGATTACCACTGGGCCATTTCTGGGGCAAAATGGTACCCGAATCGCATGCTGACTAGGGGTCATTGAGCTCAGAATCGGAACTGATCTTTATATTGAACTTTCCTGACCATGTTGTGACAAGTGGTCACCCAAATGCATTGGAAGGCAGTGGTCAAATATTGGAGTGGGAAGAAGAAAAGGTGAAAGATCAAGGGGTTGAGAGGTTGTGGAGTTTTGGATGATGGTAGAGGTCTGATTATATGGCGTGGGCATTTTATTACATATAATGGAAGGAAAAGATCACATCAGTCTGGGTTGAGGAGACAGAGAGAAGCATTCCTGCTCCTCCTGACTCACATTCAGAATCAGAAAAACAGCATGTATGTTGTATTTGGCATTTCCTGCCTCCCTCTAGTTTCTGGTTTCTAAGCTCAGGGAAACCAAGCCATTTATCATTAAAATCAATTGGGTACTGCATTCTGATCACTTAAATATACATTTGATTATTGTGATCACTGATGCATTTCTCTGGAGTGGGCTGATACTAAACTTGCCACATGAAGATGATAATTGGAGGTTGGCTTCCAGAGTTTTTTAGATTTAAACCAACTACCCAATTCATTCATGGGTGGGTGGCGGGGATTGGTTAAAATGACTCCCATTAGGCATAAGGTTCTCTCACATTTTGGGACACAGGACTTCTGTGACTGATGCAACTCCTTCATAGAGAAGCAGATGGTTTAAAAAGCACTCTAATAGATCTAATAGATTCATGTTATTACAGAGAGTAATGAAAGAACGTTTTATGAAAATGCACATCATGGTTTAAATATTGTTGCATGTATCTATTTGAAAACCTGCCAAATACAATAATCTGCAACTATTGTAACATAGTGCTTTAGTACTAACAGTAAGAGAAAGATATCTTTATTTATAGCTGTAATAAGGAGTTTTCACAATGCATCTTTCTCCTTGACATTCTATTAAATGCTTGTTATTTAATAGAGGGATTTTCAAGGATTTGTCTTTGCAGTGAAACCTCATGGGCACAGTGTGGATTACAGAGTGACCCACAGCACCACAAAGTTGGTTGTAATTCACGCCTTTGTCAAGACATGGGAGGGATTTACAAATATTTCAGCTTGTTCAATAATAGTTATTTATTCTTACGCTAAGCAGGGGGAATATCTTAATTCAATATTGTCACTTAAATTTGAATCAAACATCTGAGATAACTGACATTTAGAGAACCTGATGCTGTGAGCTTAGTTGCTGAGGATAATTAACTCAAAGAGTAATTAATTCTCAGACAGCCCAACAGTAAAATTTGCATTACACCTGAAAACTCAGTTTTCTAGAAAATCCACCAACATGGTTTCAGGGTACAACTCATCTTGTTTCACACAGGCTTGATCCTTAATCTCTGCCGGAACAAATATTGATCCCACCATGAAGGTCACTAACTCTAATGACAGTATATTGTTCTTGGAACTTTGTGCCTCCATCTATACCATCCTGACGTTCTGCTCTTTGGTTGACTGACAGGCCCACTCCTTCTCCTTACTAATCAGAAAACAGACTCTGCATTGGTTGGATAGATGATTGTAAGTCAAATCACTTTCTTCTCTTACTTTGACTCATTTGGAGATAACAAACACAAGTGTTCAAAGAAAACAAAACAAAACTTTTAATTAGCTGAATTGTTTTTTTTCCTGGTAATTTGCAAGGAGCTTACACACGTCAGTGTTTTAGGCCAATCTCAGAGGCTGGAGACGTTTCTCGCAATTCCTGGCTTGTGTGGTGACCGAACTGGGTTCAACAACGATGCTTCCAAATTAATCCAACAGATGAAGGCAATGTTCTGCTTGTAAGTAATATTAAATGACTGGAAACTCTTTTTTTTTGCCTTTACCCACTTTTCCCATGGTAATCTCTTTCCATAACCATATCAGATATCTCAGATTGTATTGCTTCCTTCTTGTTCTGTGTTCAAAAGAATCCTTCTTTAATGTTCTCATTTCACAGTGGCAGATAGAGGGGTAGTGAGATTGCATGATCCATCCATCTGCATAGAATTACCCAACATAAATGGGTATACCATAGTTTTCAGATGCTTTCCTGGTAGACTCCCTAGACTAAATACATAGTAGGAGAAATGTCCTGTACTTCTGAAGGAAGAATATCCTGCAAACCCCCAATGGGAAGAGTGTTGTTGTAGACAGTCATGAAGGTCAATGCTAACAGTCAAATTCTGCAGTGCTGCACAGAATGTAATGACCTCTCATAGTGGTTAAAATCAATGAATTCACCTTAAATGTTCTAATCTGCCACTTGAACTACCAAACCCCAGCACTGCTCAATTTGTTGCACCTCTAACCTCCTGAACTGCTCAATTTGCTGCAGCATTCTCAGTCACACCAACCACGTCCATCCTGCACCCCTTTCATGTGTTTCACAGAGTATTTGCTATTCAGCCAAGCACAATGGATGTCATTCACATGCACTTTCATCCCTCTGGCAGGACAAGGATGAGAAACCCAGCAATCCTGCCACACAATGCATAAACACTAGCAGCAGCAGAAGCGGTGCAAAAATAGGCATTAAATATGTCATATAAAAGAAAATCTCTTCTTTCTCATACTGCCATTCTCCAACTGCTTGTAGTAAGAGTTGTTACCACATAATTGGGAGTTAATGACATTGAGTGATAAAGATTGGTGAGGGGGCTCAAAAATGTGATGGAAGTGTTGAGTAGAAGATTGGAAGTGATAATCGTTGAGAAGATCAGGAGAGGGGGGGAGTGGATCACGGGGAGATGGTCGGACAGAATCATGGGGGCATGATGAGAGGATCCGTAGGAGTGAAGACTGAGATAGAAAGGGGTGAGATACAGAATGAGTCGAGGAGAAGATTGGGGGTTGATTAGAGAAAACCTAAAGTGAGCTATGAACCAGACTGGACTGGAGATGAATTTGAAGGGGGACAAGATGATTAAGGAATGAAGAGGAGGCAAACAGTAGTTGTAGAGATGGGTGTCAAAGAAAGTGGGACAGGACGGAAACCAAGAGTCAAAGAGATGGTCTGGGCTGCTGATAGATAACTGTAGGATGGAGTTGCTAGAAGATTGAGGGTATGAGGCAGGCGATCAAGGCAAATTTAAGAACAGCAGAAGGTATTTTAAATTCAAGGTGCTATGGAGGAGATGGCAATGGCGACAGAAAGGAAAAGTCTAACGGGGCAAGCACTGAAGGTGTTTCGAACATAACTTGGAAAATTAAGATTTTTTTTGTAATGGGAGAACAATCTATCTTGTAGGTATCTTCACTAATAGATTTCTTGATCTGCCCATTAGGAATGGCTTTTAAAGTATTGTAAATTCTGAACTTTATACTGTGGCAAAGGTTCACACTAACAGACAAAGCAAGTGGCATTTATATTCTGCACATTTGAAGTAGCAAATCTTGGAAGTAGCATAAATAGTTGATGCCACTGCACGTTTGCAGGTATCTCTGTCCATCATGCATGCAGAGAACTGGGATTGTATTCCTGAAGCACATGGTATTTACACTGAATATATGATTGCAGTTGTGCCACTGTGTCTCCTTATAACAACAGTTATGTTTTGTTACATGGGAATGTCTACTACTTCATCCATATCTGCCATTTATACTCAAGTCCTGAATTCAGGAAAACAAAAGCATTTCACAATCCCCCTTTATAGGTGCACCCCAGGGTTGGGCAGGGTTATTTTCTGTTCATGAACTGTTCATGTCAAATAGTTTACAAGTTGGAACTACATGTCAGAATATGCCTGCAATCTTGCTGCATCTGGTAAACAGATTCCACCAGTCTCCAAAATGCTTGCTTGTATGTATAAACTGTACATAAGTCGTGCATTCGTAAACTGGAGAGGACATATAGATGGTTATAATTTAAAATATCTGTAGAAAACATAATAAACTTGAAATCATTGCACAGCCAGACATTGACCAACAACTAAACTAAAGTGATCAATCCATAAATATCACAGGCAGGAGTTTTCTCCTGTGACAGTTCTGAAAAGTAAGATGGCTGAAATGTTGAGCTCTAATTGGCAGCACTGTCAAGTTAACAAGTTATGATTGTTGATAGCATTCTTATGGTAGACACTCACAAAGCATTTTTATATTGTGCAGTAAACATTAAATTGTGCCGTAAGTCTGATTTGATCTAAATTTAACTAGTAAAGGTCTGTATAAGAGGTTGGTGTGGTGACTATTGCAGATGAGGGTTTGGGATGATGGACCAGGGACGTGCGGTCAGGGGAGGCAGGGGAGGCAGAGCCTCACCTGTCATACTCCCAATGAAAATAGCTGTTAACAAAAGTAAAGAAACATAAGAATAAAATAAATATAAAGATTTTCTACTGATCTGTGTTATAAATGTCATTTCTATATGAATCTAATCATGTTTATAGTAAAAACTGCAAAGTTTGCTCAGCTCCGCTGCAATGGAGAGATGAGAGGTGAGGCAGCGATGAGCTGAGCCTCCCCTCTGATTGTGCAACCCCTTAGAAACTGCATGGAGCGCGGGCAATAAGCTTGTGCCAGTTACCATCTCTATGTATGTCACCAAAGTAATGTGTGTAAACCCCTTTATTACATGTCCTTACCTTCCGTAGTCCAGGTAACTTATTTCACATGTAAAGATATTACATTTGTGCTCGCTGGTCTCACATAAAACTGCAATGAAAAAGCTCCAGGGGAGGCAGCAATCACGTCTGCCTCACAAGGGGGCATGTCTTGAGCCCAGTGGAGGAAGAGCGAGCGTCAATTACGTAGGCTCATGTAATTGACGCTACCTCACTCTCCCTCCACGTTAGCTAGCTTCAGCAGCGGCGGTGCAGCCCAAAGATCATGGAGCGGAACAAGATACGGCGCTTGGGAAGGTAGACTTTGTCAGTACATTAGAAAGTTATTAGATGTTTAAAAATCTATACTTATCACAGTAATAAAGTCATCAATTTTTGTACTTCTGTACATTTTTGTTTAGTTCATGTAAGGCAGGAGTCTCCAAAATATGGCCCGCAAGGCACATCAGACCTACTACCTGATTTTTCAAGCTCAGATTCAAGTCGGGGAGCGCAGCGGCCTGGGGTTGCTCTTAGTCTTATTACCGGTTAGATCCCTCAAATTGTCAGAGCCAAAAACATCACTGGGCCGCCGTGAAGAAGGGTACAATGGTGCAGTGGGGGGGTTCGGCGGCGGTCAGAATGGGACAGCTGCGGGTTATAACGTGCCATCGTTCCTCTCTCCCTTCTCTCTCTCTTCCCATTCTCTCTCTCTCCTCATTCTCTCTCTCCTCATTCTCTATCTCTCTCCTTATTCTCTCTCTCTCTCTCTCTTTATTCTCTCTCTCTCCTTATTCTCTCTCTCCCTTCTATCTCTCTCCCCAATCCTCTCTTGCTCTCATTTTCTCTCTCTCTCTCTCCCCCCCTTTCTCTTTCTCTCTCTTTCTCTCTCTTTCTCTCCCTCTCCCTCCCTCTCCCTCCCTCTCCCTCTCCCTCCCTCCCTCTCCCTCCCTCTCCCTCCCTCTCCCTCCCTTTCTCTCTCTCTCTCTCCCCCTCCCTTCTCTTCTCAATCCCTCCCTCCCTTTTCTCTCTCTCCCCGTTCTCTCTCTCTCCCTCCCTTCTCTCTCTCTCTCTCTCTCCCTCCCTTCTCTATCCATCCCTCCCACCCACGGCTCTCTTCCCCCCCCCCCCCCCCCCCGGGGAGACGCGGTGATCAATACAGAGAGGGCCGGGCCACTGATACTAGCCTGTGCCTCCCCAGCATGTCACTGTGATGGACAGGCATGTGCAAGTGGATGAGGAGTTGATGGGTGATGTTGCTACATTAAAAATATAGTACTTTTTTATTATGCTTTCACTTGCATGATAGAATGGGCACCATTTCAGGGAACAGTGACCGTTGCTTTTGTGCACAAGGACGTGCTTTCTTACACAAGGGCAACATCTGTGGCTTGTTTGTAACATCAAGGCCCCTGCATTATGAGTGATGCATAAACTCTGCCCTAATTGTCACAGTGTAACCTTCAGGTTCCCCGCATTGATTCACAGATTATGTACAAATAGAAATGTCATCAATAAATCTTAGGAACAATTTATCTCAGAGTATTGCTGCAGCCATAAAGCTGACTCAAGCACAATGGAAACATCAATACAAACCTAATTATTTCTGTGAGGGACAGCACTGGAGTACAATTACAAAATGAAAATTAACTTCAGTAATGCCCAGTAGATCAGATTTGACCTCGTAAAGGTGTCAGGAAAACAAACATTAAAGATGCTAAAGTACTAGACATGGGGAAAAAATATTTTCTGACTGCATTGGAGCAAGTTAAATCTTCCAGAGTGTATATTGACAGTTCTGCATCCGTCTGTGATTTGAAGGCTGGAAAAGCTATATGTCTGGGATCATCACAAATAGCTGAGTGCTCAGCACTCGCAGTCAGTACACTAAGGCTTGGAAATTCTACTAGATCATGCACAAAATACTTGTACACAAATCAATTAACATGCAAAAATATTTTGAAAGCAAAAATCAGACACTTTTTTTCCCATACTCCACGAGATCCGATTTTAAATTTTAGTTATAATCATAGTCAAACAGCATGGACACAGGCTCTTCGGCGCAACTTGTCCATGTTGACTAAGATGCCCCCTCTAAGATAATCCCATTTGTTCGCGTTTGGCCCAAATCCATCTAAACCTTTCCTATCTATGTATCCATCCAAGTGTCTTTTAAATAATGTTACAGTATCTGTCTCAACAACCTCCTCCGAGCAGCTCCTTCCATATACCCACCACCCTCTGAGTGAAAAGGTTGCCCCTCAGTTTCATATTAAATCTTGCCCCCTCAACTTAAATCAATGTATTATTGCTTTTGTTTCCCTTATCCTGAGTAAAAGACTGTGCATTAACCCTATATATTCCCTGCATGATTTCATACACCTCTACAAGATCACCCCTCAGCCTCCCGCACGATAGAATAAAGTCCTAGCCTGCCAGCCTCTCTCAATAGCTCATCCCTTCAAGTCCTGGCAACATCTTTGTAAATCTTGTCACTACTCTTTCCAACTTAATGACATCCTTCCAGTAGCATTGTACATGTATCTTGGCATCAAATTGCAGAATGATCTACGTTGGAATGGTCAGACTCATCATGTAACAGTGAAAGCAACAGGTGTCCTAAACTTCCTGAGGCGCAACTTCCATCATTGTTCAGCTTCTGTCAAGGAGAAGCTGTATTTCACCCTCGTTAGACCTCATCTGGACTATGCAGTTGCAGCTTGGGACCCATACACAGATTTCATCCATCGAACGTGTCCAAAGACAGGCCGCTCGATTCGTTACTAACACCTACGAGAGAGAAGCGAGTGTCACCAAACTTCTGAATTCTTTGGGGTGGAACCCTCTCCAAGACAGACGTGAAGCTCACCGTTTGACCTGTTTTTACAAAATGTTAAATGGTCAGCTAGACATAGATCACAAGACCTACACCAACCCCAAACCAATTAGGAGCAGACGAGGGCATTCGATCCAATTTGTGGTCCCAGCCTCAAAGACAGATGTGTACAGCAATTTGTTCTTTCCACGCACTATTAAAGCATGGAATAATCTCCACCAAGCCACGGTTGCCCAGCCAGATGCAACTAAATTTAAAGTGGCACTTTCTTCCCAATAACCCTCTCTGGCTAAACCCCTCCCTTCACCACCTCCAGTTTAAATTCCAGTTGGAATATTTTGGAGGACCAAGTAACCAAGAACCAAGAACCAAGCAGGGTGATCAAATCTGAGCACAGTACTTCACGTGGGGTCTCACCAACCTATTTTACAACTGTAACATAATGTCCTGAATTCTATACTCATTACGCTGACTGATGAATGTCAATATACCAAAAGGCTTTTAGATCATCCTATCTGCATGTGACACCACTTTCAAGGAATATGTGCTCCTAGATCCCTCTGCACTGCAATATTATTGAGGACCCTACCATAAACACTTAAGGTGCTGCCTTGGTTTGATTTTCCAAAATGCTACACCTCACACTTATCTGCATTAAACACCATCAGCCATTCCTCAGCCCACTTGCCCAACTGATCAAGAGCTGTTGTGATTTTTGGTAACCATATTCACTGTCCACGATACCACCCACTTTTATGTAATCTGCAAACCATGGTTTGCCCATGCATATCTAGTACTGATGAATGAAGGGGGCCAGATAAGGATAATAGCATCCCAGTAATAGACAATGCTCATCTGGACATTGCAGGGACAGGCACATGCATTGTCACACCTTAAAATCCATGTGTTACTAATTTATTGAGGAAACCAATTCGGTTTATTTGCTCAGCCTCTGGATACAAATGAGGTCCTAAACTTGCTGTTAAACCCCGGCACCCTTGCTTTCTCTCTTAGGTTATTAATGCAGCACCATCGTGCCAGGTTCTCTGTGCATTCTGAATTCATCCAGTTGTACATGCTCCCAAATCCCTGTGCCACCAGACTGCTTCTCTATTCTTGTATGATTCTGAAGCTTCTACCAGCTAAGCCGTGGGAAAAGCAAATTCATGTCATCAATCCCTGCCAGGTTTGAGTGTTCAGCATAGATTCTACTTTTGTGACTGACCCACTATCTCAAGCCTCTTTTGACTGTACTCAAGTATCAGTCAGATTAAACACTCTATTGATGGACATGAGCTTGGATTCATGACTTTTCAACTCAGAAGCAAGAGTGTGATCACTTAATACTGGTGTAAATGATTTCAACAGAGCTTCAGGCTGGCAGGGTGACCTCCATAAACTTGTCTGTGGGAGTGGAGGGTATAATAAATGAGGAGTTAATTGGTGCAAGGCGGAAATACTTAACAAGTTCTGGGAAATTAACATGATTTATTATCAGTACCATTAATATCCCATAATCTAAATGCAAATGTATTACCCCAAAGCAACATTATAATCAGAAGCTGAGAAACCTTTTGCAAAAATAACTACACAAACGTTTCTGAGTTTTCATAAAAATGCAAATGGTCACTAAAGTCCTTCAGGACAACTCCTGTCAATGCCTGACTGATCCCTGTGTAACGAGAGTCCCACATGGACATAGTTGACTTTTACTTCCCTCTTTAACTTTTACGTCACTTCTCTCCACAAGGGCCAACTATCCCAATGAGCTGTATTCTACTGCAATTCCCATAGCAGGTCAAGAAAGTAGCCGTTCACAAGCTGAACTGATTATCATTGCCAGTCTTGATAATGGTTCTCTTGTTGCATGACAAAAAGTAAATTGCAGACTGGTTGCAATGTTCTGTTATAAAACCTCAGATTACAGTTTCCAAATTGTCACCAACGAAAAGCCAAGTCATCTTGTTAAAAAATTATGCTCACTGCTCAAATCCCAATCATACATCTGTTCTGCTTTTAGCAGAAGTCTGTCAGAAATATTAAGTATTTGATTGGAAATTTTAAAAATTGCCTTTAGGCAGAAAACCCCCCACTACAGTCGACCTTTCTAGGATTCAGAAAGGTTTAATGAACAACAGATGAGCAGGTCTGTGGACTGCTGCAACATTTTATGCTTCAGGGTAACACAAATTGCACATGAAAGGGATTATCTACTTATCCATTACCATCAATTTAATTATCAGGACTCGTCCTCACTTCCTGCATGGCATACTCAATCGTTTACCAGGGGTTTAGAAATAATGCAGTCAGCTAATATAGCACTAGGTGCTTACGTTATTTTTTTCTGCATTCAGGGCTATCAAACATGTTGAAATAAAAGCAACAAAAAGAACAGTTTGTGAAACTCAATGGATGAGGCAGAATCTGTGGAGGGGAAATGTACAGTTGTAGGTTCATGTCGTGACTCTTCATCTTGACTGAAATAAAGAGGGGAAGTAGGCAGGAAAAGGAGGTGATGGGGTAGGGGGTGGGGGCACAGCAAGTATCAGCAAGTGATAGGTGGATACATGTGAGGAGGGTTGATTGGCAGATAACAGTCAGGTGGGGAGGAAAGGCCAGAGGTAGCCACAGAGGCTGGGAGGTGATAGGTGGAGGTCAAAAACTTGCAGATTCACGAATCTGATTGGAAAGGAAGGTGAAAAATGTAACAGAATGAGGGGTGGCGGCGGATGGGAACAAGAGGGAGAAGAGGTGCGAGCATTAGCAGGGAAAGGGTCCATGGGAGATGTGTGTCAGAGAGCGAGGTTAAAAGAAACTAGATGATTGGGTGCTAGGAGTAAGGGGTTGGAGAGATAGGACCGGGAGAGAAAGGGCCCAAGGCAATGTCCGTTACTTGAAATTGAAAAATTCAATGATTGTGTTGTTAGGTAAAACAGAGATTCATCTGCACCTTCTCCAACCTCATCTATTGTATTTGGCGCTGTGGATCTGGCCTCCACTATATCAGTGAGACCAAATGCAGACTAGGCAATCATTTTGTACCTGTACCTGTGCTCAGTCTGCTGTGTCATTTTCGATCTCCTGGTTTCCAGCCATTTTAATTTCCCTTCCCATTCCCACACCATCTTGTCTATTATTGTTTGGTTTGAGGGTATTGCAGAAGAATTTGGATTTATAGGCCATATCAAGTTGTCTCTTTGACTCTCTGTAACTTTTGACTCAATCAAGCTGCTTTTTCATAGGCCAGTGAAGAGCCGACTACTTGTATGTGGATCTGGAATCGTACTAAAATTTGAACAGTAAAACAAGAATGCTCACAGGGCGTTTGAGAACTAACTTACTTCTTACTACAGTTGTGGTTACTTTTGTTTTCCACTGTTTGTATTTCCAGATTTTTACAACTGAACTCAGATTTTCAAACATCCCCTGTGGGACTTAAACTCATGATCTCTGATCAACAGGATTTCAATTTATTTGGCGCTGTGGATGTGGCCTCCTCTACATCAGTGATACCAAATGTAGACTAGGCAATCACTTTGCCGAGTACCAGTGCTCAGTCTGCCAAATTATTTCCATGAATTGTGTGCAGTAGATTGCAAAAGATGAACATTGAAAATAATATTCTTAAGCATCAGCGACAACTATTCATGGCCTATCAGTGGTGATCACTGGCAAACCTCTATTCACACCTGCAATTAAGCTCAAATTGTTTATATTTATAAATGAAAGGATACACCAGAAACTGGGCACAATTAATATGCTCCCTCAACAAACAAAACCTATACATTTTTCATATTTAATATTTCCTTAAAACACGGAAACGTTTCGAGGTTTTGTTCGAGTTCCAAGCTCGAGGATCCAAATCCAAGTTTGAGGATTTTTCTCAGACTGACAGGATTAGATTAGATTAGATTCCTTTATTGTCATTCAGACTTTATGGTCTGAATGAAATTGTTACCATACAGTCATACATATAATAAAAACAAAACACACAATAAACACATATCCAACATCCACCACAATGAGTTCACCAGGCACCTCCTCACTGTGGTGGAAGGCAAAAGTCTTAAGTCCCTGTCATCCTCCCTCCTTCTCCCTCTGCGTTGAGGCGATCCATGCCGCTGCCGCCGCTGGAGCACTGCAGCTCTGAGCTGGGCTGCCGCCGCTGGAGCACCGCAGCTCCAAACCAGGCCATAGCCGCCACTGGAGCACCGCAGCTCTAAGCGGACCGCCCGCCGCCAGCGCTGGAGCACCGCAGCTCTGCGGGCCGCCGCTGCTGGAGTACCGCAGCTCCCAACCAGACCACCACCGCCGCTGGAGCACTGCAGCTCTGCGGGCCACCACCGCCGCTGAAGCACCGCAGCTCTGAACCAGGCCACCACCGCCGCTGGAGCACCGCAGCTCTAAGCAGACCGCTGCCACCGCTGGAGCATCACAGCTCTGCGGGCCACCACCGCCACTGGAGCACCGCAGCTTTGAACCAGGCTGCCGCCGCCGCTGGAGCATCGCAGCTCTAAGCGGACCGCCGCCGCCGCTGGAGCACCGCAGCTCCGAACCAGGCCACCGCCACAGCTCCGCCATTAGGCCTCAGCCCAGATGGTGACGGGGGACACGCATCCCCCCGAAGGGAGAGACTGAGACTCTGTTTCTCCCACCCCGCCCACACATACACAACCTAATAAAACAAAATTCTACTGAACAATCACAAAAAGACACAAAAAAAAGAAAAAAACAGACGGACTGCAGGTGAGCCGCTGCTGCCAGCCAGCGCGGCCACTTCCGGATGTCGTCTATGTCATAGATGTATCAACTTAAAAATCAAATTTTCTCTCCAATAGCACTTAGTGGATAAAGGACTGAGGCAGGCCAGTACAGAATTTATATGTAAATCATCAATCAGTACACAAACCCGACCCATTTGATATGTTATCATCCCATTGGGCTTGTTAGCTTTAATGGGGCTGAACGGCAATGGTTTTCAAAATATGGAAAGGTTGAGGATGCTATCAACGTAAATGACCCTCATTTCCTTTCCTTTCCTATTTCCACACTTTGGTTTGTTGAACACAAGCCAGGAATGCGTCCAATAAAACAAAAACAAGTAATAAGCCTGTACTCTGTGAATGACCTTCAGATCACACAAAAAGGAAGTATTCCAATTAAACCAAATTTGGAATTGAATAATATGAATAAACATAATGTACTATCCATATTTACAATAAGCAACTGAATAATCAAGGAAATCAATTAAATAAATTAATTCAGTCATTGCATTAGCTGAATGCACTACTCTGATGTGGGAATGTTCCATGAGGCAAGAAAATAGTAACCAAGCAGGTTAAATCAAAAATGGAATTAAAGGGACCTGAATTGCAGATTGTGCTTATTGAACAATAACTTCCATTTGTTCAGCCAGCAAATTTTTCCACTAAAGATTCACAAGCCAAAAAATGAATTAAACAAGTGAGTCATTCATTGGCAAAGACATACGTTGAACAAACAAACTGCTTTATTTCGCACATGACATTCCTATATGTGGCTCAAAATAATTTAAAGGGCCAATGTTCATATATTTTCTTGGAAGATAATACATTTTTTAAGACAACCTGTCCCTTGATAAAACATCCTTTAAATATCTGTTTGAAGGCGAGAATCTCCTAAAGGTTTCTCTTTTTGCACTCACAAATTATCATAATTTTTCCATCAATTACATGTTTAAACAGAATTAACTGTTATGCATTCAACAAACTAAGAGACAAATGCCAATTTTTTACACTATCCCTCATAAACACTTCTATCTTTGATCCTTCCTTCCGTCTTTCTACCCTGGTATCACTTAATAGAATCTATACATAAACTTTTCCACTCTTCTCCTTTAAGACTCTCAAACATACCCCCCCATTAACTCCATCTCTCATCTTGCGTCAATTTACTTTATGACTATGCGGCTCAGTGTCATGCCTTTTCTATTAAAATGCTTAACAAATGTTACTGTTGCACATAATTATTTTAAACTCTTTGACTGCCGGTATACTTAATGCACATGGATTTCGGGAATGGTAATATAATGTTGGGTATTCATGCAGGGTTTGTACACTTGGACATAAAGACATTTCATAATTCTATTTATGATTTTGCTATAATGCTATTGACTCTTCCGGGTGTGCATCATCAATTTACATATCAAATTTTTATTATAACAAAGAGCTTACTGAAATATCCATGGCATTTTGTTCTGACTTTTCAATTTATGAAATTTTATTGTCATTTGTAGATACAATGGAACTATTAAATATTCACTTGCTGTCACTTCACAGGTCCATAAGCACAGTAACACAGATAACATAATAATTAAAAATACAACAAATTAATAACCATAATCTTAGGTAACCATAATAGTGCAAAAACCAAAGTCCATAGTGCAACCAAAGACTAAGTCCATAGAAGATCATAGTTGTTGAGTTTAGTGTGTAGTGTTCAAGAGTCTGATGTTTTTAGGTCGACCTAGTGGTCATGAATTTTAGGTTCCTGCACCTTCTTCCTGATAGTTGTAGCAAGGTGAGAGCATAGCCAGGGTGATATGGGTCTTTGTTTACATTGACTGCGTTTTTGAGGCAGTGCCTCCTGCTGATCTCTTCGATGGTGGGGAGGTCAGTAGATCTGATGGACTGGGCAATGTCAACACACTCCCCTTCATTCCTGAATATTTGAGTTGCTGAACCAGGATGTGATGCAACCAGCTAATAAGCTCTCTCCCATATACCTGCCGAGGTTCGGTAGGTTATTCATCGACATACCAAATCTCCTCAATCTTCTATAGAAGTAGAGGTGATGATGAGCTTTATTTGTGCTTGCTTCAATGTGCTGGACCCAGGACAGATCTTCAGAAATGCACACCAAGGAACTTGAATCTGTTGACTCTTCACCACCACAATGTCAAGGGAGCAGGTTTGTGGATCCCCAGCTTTCCTTACCTGAAGTCACCAACAAGCTCCTTGGACTTGCTAACATTGAGAGCAAGAATCCATTCAATCAGATTTTCAATCTCTCACCTGTACTCTGATTTATCGTTGCCCATTATTTGTCCAACTACGATGGTATTGTCGGCAAATTTAAAGATGGCATTGGAGCTGAGTCTGGCTACAGTTGTAAATCAAGTATTATCTGTATGCATTATGTTGCAAACTCAGTTTTGTTGAACAGGTTATTGTCGTTTTTGGCAAGTTAGAAGAACACTAAGGTTGGGGAGATTTGTTAGAAGAAGCAGCTTAAACATTTATCCCCCAGCACCATAGGTGTACCTTGGCTACAGTATGAGTACTGGCAAAATATTCTGCAATCACTGGGGTTTGTTTGGTACTACTTCCCAAATCCACAGACTTGAGTGACAAAAGCAGCAGACTTATGGGTACACCATCATAGAAACATAGAAAATAGGTGCAGGAGGAGGCCATTCGGCCCTTTGAGCCAGCACCGCCATTCAATATGATCATGGCTGATCGTACGCTATCAATAACCCCTGCCTGCCTTCTCCCCATATCCCTTGACTCCACTAGCCCCTAGAGCTCTATCCAACGCTCTCTTAAATCCATCCAGTGATTTTGCCTCCACTGCCCTCTGTGGCAGGGAATTCCATAAATTCACAACTCTCTGGGTAAAAAATCATCTCCAGGTTTCCTTACAAATCAAAGTCTTTAGCGTCTTAGCTAACTGCAATTCAATACGCAGACTGTCAGGTTCAAGATGACTCACCATTACATATTCACAGGCAGCAGAACAGGCTTTGTCAGCAACGCCTACAACTCAATGACTTATTTTATTTTTAAAATAATTGTGTAAAGTTCTGCAGATACATACTGCACTATTGGATTTTTTATTAGGATTAGGTTAAGGTGGAACAATGAAGAATGAACAACGGTTAAAGATCAATCTTGCATTTCCCAAATTCTGAAGAAGGGTCCAAACCTGAAATGACACCTACCCTGTCCTCCAGAGATGCTGCTAAACCCAATGAGTTATTCTGGCACTTTGTGTTCTACACAAGATTCCAGCACCTGCGGTTCCTTACGTCTCCATTTTACTGCTCCATTGCGAAATCTCTTCAAAATATTCCTAATTTGAAGAAATTCTCTTCCACTCCAATGGGAGTTCTGTGAAACCCACTCTCACTGCTCCCCGTATGTGATTCCAGCTGCTCTCTGGCCATGATCTGACCGAGACTTATCACCACAGCCAGGTGTGTTTCCTCAGCACTTGTCTGTACTGCCTTATTGTGCCATGTGGCTACCAGCTGTTTCCAGGCCTCCCAGTTCGGAGCCAACCAGGATCTAAGGTACCCACACTCCAACCATCGCTACTCACAACAGTTCTCCCCCTGTGCACTGCATTCTAAACTCTCAGCCATGCGCCCTTTCTGGCCCTTGCTTAGACTCGCCTGCAGCTACAGGCCTCGCTCACACAGACCTGCCATGGATCTCAACGCCTCTACATCCCACTTAAAAAGCCTCATGACCTGAAACTTCGCCTATCCATGTCCTCCAGAAATGACACCTGATCCGCAGATTTACTTCAGTACTTGTAGCTCTGTGTGTCTCCCTTGCATTTCCCAAATCCATCTTGTTAGGTGTAAACAGGCCTTAGCTCTCTGTGCTGAAAGATTACAGGGCTATGTGACATGATGCACTGGAGGCATCCCTGGGCTCCAGCATCCATCATCGGCAGTTGGTTCAATAGGCATGCTCCAAAATATTTCAGTTTGACCAGATTAGAAGCGCTTATGAAAAGGAAATTTATGAAAGAGAAATTTTCAACGTGAAAGATTATACCAACAGATAATTATAAAACCTTGTAACCAGTGAAGAGAATAGTTCAGTCAGTGGAAATACTATACACAAGTACAATCAAGCCGTCCACAGTGTATAGATACAAGATAAAGGGAATAATATTTAGTGCAAGATAAAGTCCAGTAAAGTCCGACTAAAGATAGACCGAGGGTCTCGAATGAGGTATATGGTAGGTCAGGACCGCTCTCTAGTTGGTGAGAGGATGCTTGGTTCAGTTGCCTGATAACAGCTGGGCAGCAACTGTCCCTGAATCTGGAGGTATATGTTTTCAAACTTCTGTACCTCTTGCCTGATGGGAGAGGGAAAATTCTTCATCAAAATAATAATAACTTTTCTTCATAATAATAATAATAATAATTCTTCATCATAATAATAATCTAACGTTAATAATAACTTTCTGTCAGTATCTTTTATTTTGATCTTTTGGGCAGGCAAAAAACAAAATATGGATACAAGCAACTGCAAATGCTGTTTTTCAAAAAAGACGCAGTGTTGGAGTAACTCAGCGGGTCAGACAGACATGGATAGATGGTACACAAAAGGCTGGAGAAACTCAGCGGGTGCAGCAGCATCTAAGGAGCGAAGGAGATAGGCGACGTTTCGGGTCGAGACCCTTCTTCTTGGAAAGATGATGTTTCAGGTCTGGAGCTTTTTTCAAACCAAAATATTTTTCTCCCTTCCCATTCTATCTAGAAAGTCTTTGAATCTTTAAATGGTCTTAGGTCATTTTTTTCAGGCAGCAAATAAGGCCTAGGCTTGACGCTCATACCTGACAAAAAAAACCCCCGAATGTTTACATTTTGAATGTAAGCACTGCTGTAATGCGGGAAATATGGCACATTCATCACACAGCAAAATCCCACAATCTGCAATTAAATTTATGGCGGATAAATTTTATTTTTGCAATGTTTGATTTATATTGAATATTGGCCTAAGTGCAAGTAAATCTCGTCTCCGCAGATTATTTAACATCCCTATACATGGACAGATGGAGCCTCTTATTTTATTGGGATCTCCAACAGTGCAGCATTTGCTCAGTACAGCATGAACCTGCACTCTGAGTCAGAGGTATGAACACTACCACTGAGTGATGGAAGACAAAATAATCACTGTTATAGCTTTCAATGGCTTATTGTCAAAAATTTCTCACTATTTTGGCTAGAGTTATAAAGAAACAATATCATCAATATAAGAATGTTTTATTTTATAAATGCACAATGCCAACGTCCTCAGATTGTTGTGTGATAACTGGTGACGAAAGTGAATGTTAACTGGATTCCAAATTGTGGTTCCTACACATTTGTAATATTGAGGATGTCCTTGCTGTTCAAAGGGGCCAAGGTTCTCTTTGCCCCTATAAATGAGATGTTCCCATTACACAGAAGTATGTGTAAAATTGTTTTGGAAAGCCAGCTGGTCATGCAATAAAAGTCATTAATCTTTCATGATAACATTTTTTCCAAAACAAAATTTCCTTGTATAAAAATTAGAAAAAAAAAATTCAAATTTCTTATTTCCATCAATTTAATCTGCAAAAAATACTTTTGGAAAATAAGTGTAACTTATTTTCCAAAAGTATTTTTTGCAGATTAAATAAGTGTAACTTATTTTCGCCAATAAGCCCAAAATCTGGAACCTGATTTAAATCTTTCTCTACATTAACTCTCAGCAGGCTCGCTGTACTTTGACTGACCATACGAGTCTGTGGGCCAGATATAATCCAGAAGACTCTAACTTCAGTTGTGTAATGATTGGACCAGAAGTAACCTCAATAATCCCAATTACTATGCTACATCCCCCCCCCCTCCCAGGGTTTTAGTTGGTTGTTAGGGAAGGTTTGAGTGTAGAGCCAACTAATACATTCTGCTTATTACCATTTATAAATGTGAAAACTGGATTATTTTGTTATTCTAATTATATTGTAACAGGCTCTTTAGGAAATGACCTTAATGCCCTTCAGGAAATGAAATCGGTCACCCTTATCTGATCTAGCCCATATGCATCCGACATTTATTGGGAGACAATCTGCAGAAAGTTTCCTTACTGTTCCAGGTCCAAGCTCTGCAAATAACAGAAACAATAGTAGCCATCCATTTAAAAAAAATCTGTTCTGCAATTTATTACATCATAGTTTGTTTATGTTCAACTCCATTTTCCTGTCTATGCTCCATTTTGTTTGATAGTCTTAATCAACCAAAAAAATATAATTTTTAAATCTTCAAAACATTCCAGTCACCATACTCTCATGGGCCTATCCCACTTGGGCGATTTTTCAACGGACTGCCAGCGACTGTCAAGTTAGCGGCAGTTGCCTGAAAAACCGGCAACTGGAACGGCGACTGTCAGAGTGGAACACACACACACACACACTCACACTCACACACACACAAACACATCGCTTTCTTCACCAGCCCGTTATGCAGGCGGGGGACGGGGCAAGTGGGGGGAGCGCTGTCTAAATAATTTACACGGTACAAAGCCAAGGTTAAGCAGACACACACCACGATGAACAAGAAGGTTGGCACTGTAAAAAGACGGCTAAAGCACAGTGTACGGTAAGTCCTTTAAAAGAGGTGGGGATAGGGGGGCGGGAGAGGGGGGGAGAAGGGGGGAGAAGGAGTGGAGACAACTTTTAAGAAGCCAGAGATACACGGCTGTGAAGCTCGGCGGACATTTAACATCACTGGTCGGTTCCTTGGTTCTGAAAACTACTGCTTACCTTTTTTTTGCCAAATGAGCCAATGAAATTCACCGGTCAGCACCGGCTACAACCTACGAGAACTTCTGAGAACCTTCGACCTTCTGGCAACCCATTAGGGCCTCCTGACGACCCTCCTACGGCTCGAGAATTCTCGCTACTCTCCATGGCGGCTTCATTCTAATCACCGCTAATTTTTCAATGTGTTGAAAAATTCACGACGACCATAATGAGGCCACAACTAGTTCCCAGAATGCAGGAAGTCCTCACAACCATGAAGGCGACACCTCGGCAACCACCTCGGCAACGTGTGCCGACCATGTGCCAACTGCATAGACTCCTGCAGTCGCCTAAAAAGTCGCCTGTGGGACAGGCCCATTAGTGAGGAGAGTTCTTTATTTCTACTGCCTTTAACATAGAAAAATTGCTTCCCTTCTCATTCTTCATTTGATTTATTTTTAAGATGGTGCCTTCTTGTTCAAGATGTGGCAAACCTGAATGCACACTACAAATTTATTTATTACTGAGATAGTAATTAAGTAAATTTGAAGTAAATCCCACTATAGGAAGTTTATCTGGCCTGGATGTGGCTACAATCCCAGAACAAGAATCAAAAACACATTGTTGGGGAAGGAAGTAAGATATAGGACAGACTGAGTCAGGATGGCATGCTTCCTTCCTGAAATTGCATTAGGTTAGTTGGGCTTTTAATTTAGAAGCAATAGTTTCCCAACTATCCAGTCCATTCTGTCCCTAATTTATGTGTTTTCAAATGTCAAGGAGCTCGTTTTTTAGGCCACTCACTTAATTCATAGGAGGGGGAGACTGTGAATAAAATATTTTCAGTTGTTATCCAATTTCCACAGCCAAATCTGCCATCTGTTGGCTAAAGTCTGCATATCAAGTAACATTCAAAAAAATGTGGCCCGCTTTCCTCAATTGAAAATGCTGGGAAAACATGAGAGTCCTTCAAAAACACAAAAGTTAAAAAGGGGCTCAATAATTAAAAAAAAAAAAATCATAACTGTGAGGAATGAAACTAATTATCTCAGGTGGTACAGAAGCAGAGCATGGAGCTGAGCACACAACCATTAGTGACACCAGTGTTGAGGGGCAGGATGGAGGAAACGTTATGTTGTTCCTGACATCATTGACTCATATAGAAAGGCAAGGACTGGTGACAGCACAGAAAATCATCAGGATGAGATGGAGTAAATGGGCAACGGAAAGGTTCAAATGTGTGAATTATCTTTGATTAAAAAGGTGAAGTGCAAGAATTAAAAACAGAAATTATTTGAAACAGGCAACATTCGTTACAGTTAATGTTCCAAGTGTAGGAGCCTTTGTCAACTGCAAGAGTGAGGAAAACAAGTTAGTTTTAAGTACAAGAGAATACGGGGGAGGGATGGGTTGAACAATGGAAACATCCTTAACAGAGCGAGACCAATAGCTTGATAGGGACAGTCGCAATCATGTTATGTGTGCTTCCTTGCCTGTATGATATGTTCTTTACAACAAGGCTGTAGTACATGCTAGATATAGACTTTAACATCAACCATTATGAAGTGCTTTGAGATATTTTTGCCCCAGTCTTCCAGACAATATAGATCCCCTGCAATTCGTGCACAAGAGAAATTTAACTTCGGAGGGCTCCATCTCTATTGTACTACATTTGTTTCTGAATCAGCTTGTTAATAATGTCTACTAGACTAAGTGGGACCCGTTGGGTCCCAGCTTCACACGGGAGGGCTGGTCCCTTAACGCAATATTCTACCTCTCCACCAATTCCAATATGCATACACACACTCACACACACACAGACTCACACATACACACACACTCACACACACTCACTCACACACACATACACATACACTCACATATACATTCACACACATACACTCACACACACAGACTCACACACACATACTCACACACACATACTCACACACACATACACACACACACTCACACATATGCTCACACAAACACATACACACACACAGACTCACACACACTCACATACACTCACACACAGACTCACACAGACTCACACTCTCACACACACACATACTCTCACACACACACACTGTCACACACACACATACTCTCACACACACACTCACACACACACACTCACACACACACACATATACACACTCACATACACTCACACTCAAACTTACACTGACTCACACACCATATATATGACAGTAAACTTTCTTGAATCTACTCACACAGCTGAGCACGGCCTCTCTACTGTGGGGCTTCCGCAGTCAGCGGCACTTCCGCAATCTGCGTGACCTCTGCACTTACCAGAAATTATGCAATCAGCACGACCTCTGCACTCACCGGAAATTACGCAATTAGCACGACCTGTCCACTAAATGAAAGTCACGAAATGAGCGGGATTTTGGACCAAACACAGTCGGACCTAATAAAGCATTTATTCCCTCCAAACACAGACGGACATAATAAAGCATTTATTCCCTCCAAATACAGTCGGACCTAATAAAGCATTTATTCCTTCCAAACACTATCGGACCTAATAAAACATTTATTCCTTCCAAACACCATCGGACCTAATAAAGCATTTATTCCTTCCAAACACAGTCAGACCTAATAAAGCATTTATTCCTTCCAAACACAGTCAGACCTAATTAAGCATTGCAGTTTCAAGCACAGGCAGGGCAGCAGGCCAAACAACTCATGGCTTTGTCATTGTCATTTCATTTCCAATTAAGCATTAAGGGCCTGTCCCACCAGCATGCAACTCTATGCGATGAGCGCGACCTAACGTGGTCGCTTGAGCCCTCCGGCGTCGCGGGGCCGGTCCCACTTCAATCGCCGGAGCCGTGTGGAATTGTGCGGAGTTCGTCCCGACATCGCGCGGGGCTCCGAAAAACTGACTATGTTAAAAAATTCCGCGCGGCAACGGCTTGTCGGCTCGCAGTCGCCTCGACGCATTACACACCGTCTCGACGTCATGCCTCCGTGACCCTCAGTGTAGGTGCCTCCGTGACCCTCTATGTGTGTGGCTCCGTGGCCCTCTGTGTGTGTGCCTCTGTGCCCCTCTCTGTGTGTCCCTCTCTGTCCTAGCGAACTTACCTTTAAGACTTCGCTCCAAGTTCACCTCACTTTGCGCCACTCACCTAACCTCTGCGCGGCCCTCGCTGCCGGTTTGGTCGCGCTTGCCACATGCAGGCGCATGCTGGTGGGAACGGCCCTGTACAGGGATCACCCGACCTCCGCGCGGCCCCTGCTACTAGTTTGATCGCGCTCATCGCATGGAGTCGGATGCTGGTAGGACAAGCTCTTACACCTTCAAGCATAAGCAGGGCAGCAGGCCAAACAACTCATGGCATTGTCATTAATGGTTAACAAATAATTAATTGCAAGTACATTGCAGATTCACAGTTCAGTTGATTCACAGCTTAGAATGACAGTCGTGGCCTTTCCCTCGCGATCTTGCAGAGTGACTGACTAACGTCCAGGCATCCATGGTTTTATAGACCTGCCCACCCCCCCCCCCCCCCCGGAAGAGGCGTTACCTTCATCGCGGTGATTGACAGGCGAGAGGACCAATCAACTGATCTCAAGGTTTTTTAAACACTCATAACTTTTTTATTTTTCATTGATGGGAAAAATCCTCAGGGCTGGCTCAGCGGAGGACTGTGAGTAAGATGGCCAAAAATTACAGCAATACAGGGTAGCATTTTTTCTAAAATCAATATTCAGCGCAGACAGGAAGTGGTCAAGATGGGACTTTTAATTATATGGATTACAGGATGCTATTTATAGACTGCTGCTCAGCCTTCAACAGCAAAATACTGAATAAGCTTAGTTTAGTTTAGTTTATTATTGCCACATGTACGGTGAAAAGCTTTTTGTTGCATGCTTTCCAGACAGCAGAAAGACTATATATGATTACAATCAAGCCATCCACAGTGTACAAATACAGGATATAACATTTTGTGCAAGGTAACGTCCAGTAAAGTCCAATTAAACATAGTCCCAGGGTCTCCAGTGAGGTAGATGATTGGTCAGAACTGGTATCTAATTGGCGATAGGATGGTTCAGATGCCTGATAACAACTGGGAAGAAACTGTCCCTGAATCTGGAGGTATGCATTTTCAGACTTATGTGCCACTTGCCTGACGTGAGAGGGGAGAAGAGGGAGTGACTGGGGTGAAACTCGATCTCTACTCCTGCCAGTCAGTGCGGATTAGTCTCTTCCCCTGTGACTCCCCGGGACGGTCCACCCCTTCCTGCGCCATTGTGTCTTTACTGGAGCTGAGGGTGGCTGGCGGAGGTTTCCAACTGGACTTTCAGAGGGACCTGAAGCAGCCCAGCCCCAAGCAGCAGCCCCGCCCCGAGCAGAAGCTCAGCCACAAGCAGCAGCCTAGCGTCGGAGACCCGACCCAGCCCAGCCCAGCGTGGGAGACCCAGCCCAGAGTCAGAGACCCAGCTCAGCCCAGCGTGGGAGACCCAGCCCAGAGTCAGAGACCCAGCCCAGCCTAGAGTCGGAGAAGTCGCCGATCTCGCCAAATGGAAAACGGAGACTCTGATCCCGGCGGAGGAGAACGACCAGCGACCAGCGCCCGCTGTGAGTCCCCATCGCACCGCCAATTCCAATCACTACCCCTCTGGTCCCCCTCGCTAGCATCTCCCCCCTCCCCCGAGATTCCACCACAACAGACCCCGCCCCCACAACCCCTCCGTCCCCACAACCTCCCCCACCCCCACAACCAAAGATATCTTTCCCCACAACCCCCTCCCCGCCACCACAACCCCCTCCCTGCCACCACAATCCCCTCCCTGCCCCCTCAACCCCTCCCCTACACCCCCCCCGGCCCCACAACCATCCCGCCCCCACAACCCCCCCTCACAACCCCCTCGCCCCCACACACCGCTCCCCCCGCTCATGCACCCCTCCCCCATAACCCCCAGCCCCCACACACCCCCTTCACACACACACACCCTCCCCACACCCCCTCACATCCCTCCTCCCCCTCCCCTCCCGCCTACATACACACCTCCCCCCCACCCCACACCCCCCCTCGCCACCCCCCCTCCCCCACACATGCCACCCCCCCCTCCCCCATCACCCCTCCCCACACAACCCTCTCCCCCCCCCTCCTACACCTCCATATCCACACACACTGCCCTCCTCCCCTCCTACCCCACCAGTAGAAGGTGAGACCTCCCTGGTGGAATAAAACTGGGTGAAAAAAAGGTCTTACCTTCCAATACCTGCAACCTCCGGCAACCACCTTCAACTAGCATCGCAACTGGCTTCGACTAAAAAAAATTACAGATTTTTAAAACGGCAACCTATTTTTACCCCTCTACTCCTCACTCTCATCTCCCCATTCACTCCCCAACTTCTCCTGCCCTCTTTTTCTGCTCTCCCCCTCTTCTCTTCTCTACCACCCCTCACTCTCAGTCCTGTAACAGCGTGTTTGACTCTAAACCCCGATGTGCCACATATGTTCAGAGAAAACGTTTAAAATTGTGAATGCTACCGACACGGAAAGACAGTCTCTACAATGGCCCGGCCAGGTGGAAGACTCCCGCCCGACATCGTGCTCAGTCCGGGGCCCCCAGGAGGCGGGGCTCGAGCTTGTCCAACGCTCGATGTCTGTCCGTTGTTGACCGCAAGTCTTGCCTCACTTTACATCACTCTGAGGGGGTGAAGGATCAGCTTGTTTGGTCCTGCGAAGCCGCCCCAGGTAAATAGGAGGGTAAAGGGCCTGTCCTACAAGCATGCAACTCTATGCGATGAACACGATCAAACTAGAAGTGGGGGCCGCGCGGAGGTCGGGTGATCTCCTGTACAGGGTTGTTCCCATCAGCATGCGCCTGCATGCGGCAAGCGCAACCAAACCGGCAGTAGGGGCCGCGCGGAGGTCGGGTGAGTGGCGCAACGCGGCGCAAAGTGAGGCGAACTTGGAGCGAAGTCTAAGGTAAGTTCGCCAGGACAGAGAGGGGCACACAGAGAGGGGCACAGAGGCACACACACAGACAGAGGGCCACGGAGCGACACACATAGACGGTCACGGAGGCACCTACAGATAGGTTCACGGAGGCACGATATCGGGGCGGTGTGTAATGCGTCGAGGCGACTGCGAGCCGACAAGCCGTTGCCGCGCGGAATTTTTGGACATAGTCAGTTTTTCGGAGCGGTGTCGGGACGAACTCGGGACGAACTCCGCACAATTCCGCACGGCTCTGGCGATCGAAGTGGGACCGGCCCCGCGACGCCGGATGGCTCAAGCGACCACGTTAGGTCGCGCTAATTGCATAGAGTTGCATGCTTGTAGGACAGGCCCTTAACGCTGGGCTGCATCCAGATTGATTCGGCCTAATATGTGAGAACTTCCAAAAGATTATTAATTAACTACCACATATTAAACTCATGGCTCAAAACCTCAGCAAAGAAAGACTGTTTTTTTCTCCTTTGCCCCTCCAATACTTATTCTTACCCAGATCAAATCCCAATAAACTTGCAAGTGATTTGATTCTCCTGTTAAATAGTGTAGGAGGTGGCGGGGGCAGTTGTGCGAGGCCTTTGATGTTGAACGGTTGGTTGTAGATCATGGGAGTAGATCAGACTGGATAGCGATAATCCAGCTCAGCAGAATTTGGTTACAATACTTACATCGGCAATGTTAAATAGTCGTACTTCCGACCATATTATTGAGTTTGTTCGCTCGTGCGTCAGACAACGTATAGCTCGCTGTTGGCTTCTGTCGTCATCCAACATGTTGACAGAACTGGTCGCCCGATGTGTCACAGAGTGCATCGTGTCATCGTTTCTGGAGATCGCCACGAGTGGGCTTCTGTCATGATCCCCATTATTGAGTTACACGTTGTGAGATGTGCCAGAATCAACCAGATTATAGTTTGGTCTAACAGATTATTATTTTGTTGCCCAGAGTGCCCAATAAATTGAAGGATATAGAGATTCAGGACATGATAGGGTTTAGATTTAATGGGCAGTGCAGACTCGATGGGCTGATGGGCCTGTTTCTGTGCTGTGTCTCTGTCACTCTAACAAATAACTCTTCCTGGTACAGGGAAGTGAGGATGCTGAATGAATGGTTTGTGCAGAAATGGGAGAAATTGAGTACTCCCAGAAGGACCTGGACAAGCCGATGAAGAATAATATTCAGAAGAAGCATATTAATTTTCATGACTGCCATGGTGACCCTCTGGGACAACAGCCAGGAGCACTTTCAAGATGTTGCAAGGAAAAGCTCCATATGAACATGGGTAGAGTTAATGAATGCCTCTACTTTAGGGAAGCCTGCTTTGCAGGCAAATGAAGATAGGCACAAAATGCTGGAGTAACTCAGGCAACATCTCTGGAGAGGAGAAATGGATGACGTTCCGGTTCGAGACCCTTCTTTAGACTGAAGACTTCAAACTGAGTTACTCCAGCATTTTGTGATTATCTTTGATTTAAACCAGCATCTGCAGTTCTGTCCTTCACATTTTGGAGGCAAATGCGCATGCTCACTCTGCCTGTCCTCAGAGCCAAAGGAAAAGTAGATGGAATCGACTTTCCTTGAAGATGGGAGTATGGGAAATGCAGCCCATGCAGCAGTGAAAATAAATCTGAGATGTGGCACAAATCAGCAACAGCATCTTAGAATGACTGTGGTACTTGGAGGCCAAGGCTCTCTTCATGGATACAGTAGCCCAGACACGCGGGAGAGATGAGAATTTGAGATCACACTAAGTCAGAGATCTCAAAGAGAACATGGAGTCTAGTGAGCTTCTGGTACCTTGAGAAGGGGAGAATGTGATGATGGGTTTTCTGATATGCTGCAGTTCAAGTGCTGAAGGCACTCTGGCTGCTTTTACAAAGAAAGCTTCATGGATTTTAACTAATAATGATGAATGGGTGATAACTTATTTTCATGTTAGGAGGTTGTATGACTCAGAGGGGTTCCTATGCTTCTGCTGCCCTCATCCTTTCAGATGTCAATGGTTAGGGGTCCGAGAGATGTTCAAGAATCCTTGGTGAATTATATTTTATAATACATGCTACAGTCATCGTATGCCACAGTGGAGGTTGTGGAATGTTAGACAATAGACAATAAGTGCAGCAGTAGGCCATTCTGCCCTTCGAGCCAGCATCACCATTCAATGTGATCATGGTTGATCATCCACAATCAGCACCCCGTTCCTGCCTTCTCCCCGTATCCCCTGACTCCGCTATCTTTAAGAGCCCTATCTAGCACTCTCTTGAAAGTATCCAGAGAACTGGCCTCCACCGCCCTCTGAGGCAGAGAATTCCACAGACTCACAACTCTGTGTGAAAAAGAGTTTCCTCATCTCCGTTCTAAATGACTTACTCCTTATTCTTAAATTTGGACTCCCCCAAAATCGGGGACATGTTTCCTGCCTCTAGCATGACCAAACCCTTAATAATCTTATATTTCTCAATAAGATCCCCTCTCATCCTTCTAAATTCCAGAGTATACAAGCCCAGCCGCTCCATTCTCTCAGCATATGACAGTCCCACATTCCCAGGAATTAACCTTGTGAACCTACGCTGCACTCCCTCAATAGCAAGAATGTCCTTTGGAGACCAAAATTGCACACTATACTCCAGGTGTGGTCTCACTAGGGCCCTGTACAACTGCAGAAGGACTTCTTTGCTTCTATACTCAACTCCTCTTGTAATGAAGGCCAACATGCCATTTGCTTTCTTCACTGCCTGCTGTTCCTGCATGCTTACTTTTATTGGCTGATGAACAAAGACCCCCAGATCCGTGGTACTTCTCCTATTCCCAACTTGATACCATTTAGATAGTATCTGCCTTCCTGTTTTTGCTACCAAAGTGGATACCTCACATTTATCCACATTAAACTGCATTTGCCATGCATCTGCCCACTCACCCAACTTGTCCAAGTCACCCTGCATTCTTATAGCATCCTCCTCACAGTTCACACAGCTTTGTGTCTTCTGCAAATTTGCTAATGTTACTTGTAATCCCTTCATCTAAATCATTAATATATATTGTAATTAGCTGTGGTCCCAGCACTGAGCCTTGCGGTACCCCACTAGTCACTGCCTGCCATTGTGAAAGGGACCCGTTAATCCCTACTCTTTGTTTCCTGTCTGCCAACCAATTTTCTATCCATGTCAGCACTCTACCCCCAATACCACATGCCCTAGTTTTTCTCACTAATCTCCTATGTGGGACCTTATCAAATGCTTTCTGATAGTCCAGGTACACTACATCCACTGGCTCTCCCTTGTCCATTTTCCTGGTTACATCCTCAAAATATTCCAGAAGATTAGTCAAGCATGATTTCCGCTTCACAAATCCATGCTGACTCGGACCGATCCTGTTACTGCTATACAAATGTGCTGCTATTTCATCTTTTATGATTGACTCCAGCATCTTCCCCACCATATACAATACAATACAATACCGTTTATTGTCATTTGAACCTCATTGAGGTTCAAACGAAATTTAGTTTCTGCATTCATACAAACAAGAAAAGAACCAAGACACAACACAATTTACACAAACATCCATCACAGTGAATCTCCTCCTCACTGTGATGGAAGGCAAAGTCTTATCTATCCCCTGCACTCCCCATTCTCCTCCCGATGTCAGTCAAAACCCCCGGCGGGCGATGGTAAATAAATCCCGCGGCCATTCAGGCTGTGCCGGGCGATGTAAGGCCGCGCTCCGGGTCTTGATGTTGGAGCCCCCAGCGGGCCCTAGCAAGTCCCACGGCCATTAAAGCCGCGCCAGGCGATGTAAGGCCCCGCTCCAGGTCGTTTTCAACCCCGCATCTCGGGCGGGAGAAGTTTCCGCCGCGGGAGCTCCGAAAAGCGGTCTCCCACCAGGGACCCGCAAGCTCCCGGTGTTCCTGCCCATCGGCCTGTGGCTGGAGCCTCCGAATCTCCGGGGTCGGGCAGCTGCAGCGCGCCATCCCAGCTCCTCCCATTCCAAACTCGGCCAGCTCCATGTTGGTAAGTAGCCCGCAGCTCCGCGACTGGAGCCCCAGGTCCGGTTGGAGGCCGCTCACGGTGCTAGGCCCCAACAACAGCGGAAACCCGACCGAGAAAAGGTCGGGTCCTCCGTACAGGGAAAAGATTTTAAAGGTTTCCCCTACCCCACCCCCCGTCCCCACACTTACCCAGCTAAAACAAAACACTATAACACCACTCAAAACGCGACAAAAAAAAAAAGACAGACGGACTGCAGAGGCTGCTGCGTCAAGAGTCGCGCCGCCCACCGGAATGTCAGACTAACTAGTCTATAATAGTAAGATTAAACGGGAACTTACCAGTTTGAAGTTTGATCTTGATTTTAGGAGGAGTTACGATGGCGATTACGTGAAGAAGGCCATCAGTCCGCTTGCGCGTCAATCTTCAAAGCAGCGGTGTGAAATCACTGATAAGAGAAGTTGACCTGAAGATAGTAAGATTTGGTGAACTAGAACTACCAGATGAACTGATAATATGAGGGTTTGGAGCGGTGGGCACGTAATCGCTCATCGTAACTCCTCATAAAATCAAGATCAAACTTCAAACTGGTAAGTTCTCGTTTAATCTTACTATTTTACTTTGGAGTCACGTGAGTGACTACGTGAAGATTTCAAAGCTCTGTGATTTCACGCCGGTTCGAGTCCAGGTGTCACACACTGAATGGATTGACCATGGATGAGTGAGAGAGATTAATGCATTTAGACATAATGTAGTTAGGTAACAATACTGATGCTTTAATATGAAAACAAAATAATAGTAACCCCGTCCAACCTGGGGGGAAACTATAGAACAGAATCTAAAATGGTACGTGCAAACACCCCCGGTCCGGCAATAGGTTTATTATAAAACCTGTGGAACATCCGTTCATTGGCCCATCCTGCAGCCGCTAGGATGTTGTCAAGGGGGACGTCCATTGCCCTCGCTGCCGACGTAGATGCAGCCCTGGGGAGTGAGATTTGAAAGTGTCAGTATTCACTCCTGCACTCGCCAGTACCTCTTTTAACCATCTGGAAATGGTTTGTGCTGATACCCTGTGGTGAGGTTTCTTATGACTGATCAGGACAGCTAACTCAGAGCCTCTGAGGCTCCTTGTGACTTTAATGTATTGGTGTATATGTGTCACTGCACACAACCGTGGATCCTCGTTGTATGCCAGGAACTCAAGCTTGAGACCTGGTACCCCCGGCCTGCTCTGTTTGATTAAATCATATATGATGAAGGTTATGGTATTTACGTCCGTAGATGCTTCCCAGTGAAGGAGGGGATCCCTCCGGCCCTGACTCATCTGAGTTTATGGGCCTCGCAGACTTGTGAGAGGCCTTGCTCCCCGGCGGGACTGTCACGGTGCTTTCTTCAGGCACCAAGTCTGCTGTCGCTGCTTCCACTGCCAGCGACATGGAAGGCGATTCAGACAGTCGCCCACTACCCGCACCTCCACGGTCTTCAGTAGCCGGCTTTCCCGTAGACCGTCTCTTCACCTTCGACATGGTTATGGTTCTAACTTGCTGGAACACAAGAATTAAAGAACCCGCCAATACAACCTCAGAGTAGTTTTAAAAACACTTACCCGAAGTTTTAAAAACTACCATTGGAAGGACGCGACGCGGCTGCCAGTCAGTCATTGGCGCATGCTTCAGACATAACGATGCGCAAGTGGACTAACGGCCTTCTTCACGTAGTCACTCACGTAACTCCGAAGTAAATTTCCCTGTTTTCTTTCTCCTACCTTTCTTAAAAAGTGGGATAACATTAGCTACCCTCCAATCCATAGGAACAGATCCTGAATCTATAGAACATTGGAAAATGATCACCATTGCGTTCAGAATTTCTAGAGCCACTGCCTTAAGTACCCTGGGATGCAGACCTTATTGGATGTAAGGGACCACAATAACAGATGATCTACCAGTTTATCAGCCTGCTTTTCTGTACAGATTCTATTGAGCCTTTTAAGCACTGGAATATCTGTACTCATTCAGGCAAGCAGAACGCTTCCCATGAAACCTCTGCTGTGTGGGTGAAGGAGAACTTTACTGATTCAGAAGTGAGTCACTTAATCAAAAATACATGCTCTGTAACCTACTTTAGCAGCCAAAATAGTAAGATTAAATGAGAACTTACCAGTTTGAAGTTTGATCTTTATATTATGAGGAGTTACGATGAGGGACTACGTGCCCTCCGCTCCCAACCCTCATAAATGTCATCTGGTAGTTCTAGTCTTCTGTTATCTTACTATTATACTTCAGAGTCACATGAGTGACTATGTGAAGACTTCAAAGCTCTGCGATTTCATGCCGTGAGAAACGAGTCTACACAACCACAACTGCTTCATTGATAAATTAAGGAAAAACATTCATAATGCATACAGTCATGACATAGATTTAAAACATGCTGATGCTGTTTAAATATTCACATCTCTCACCCAGATGGAAAGTATAACTAGAAGGTAAAATAGAGTTAGTTTGACTTCAGTGGTGGGCAAATTAATGGAAAAGATACTTAGAGATAATATATATAAGTATCTGGATAAAGAGGGTCTAATTAGGAACAGTCAACATGGATTTATGCCTGGAAGGTCATGTTTGACTAATCTTCTTGAATTTTTTGAAGAGGTTACTAGGGAAATTGACGAGGGTAAAGCAGTGGATGTTGCCTATATGGACTTCAGTAAGGCCTTTGACAAGGTTCCTCATGGAAGGTTGGTTAAGAAGGTTCAACTGTTGGGTATAAATGCAGGAATAGCAAGATGGATTCAACAGTGGCTGAATGGGAGAAGCCAGAGGGTAATGGTGGATGGCTGTTTGTCGGGTTGGAGGCAGGTGACTAGTGGGGTGCCTCAGGGATCTGTGTTGGGTCCTTTGTTGTTTGTCATGTACATCAATGATCTGGATGAAGGGGTGGTAAATTGGATTAGTAAGTATGCAGATGATACCAAGATAGGGGGTGTTGTGGATAATGAAGAGGATTTCCAAAGTCTACAGAGTGATTTAGGCCAGTTTGAAAAATGGGCTGAAAGATGGCAGATGCTGTTTAATGCTGATAAATGTGAGGTGCTACACCTTGGCAGGACAAATCAAAATAGGACGTACATGGTAAACGGTAGGGAATTGAAGAATACAGTTGAACAGAGGGATCTGGGAATAACCGTGCATAGTTCCTTGAAGGTAGAATCTCATATAGATAGGGTGGTAAAGAAAGCTTTTGGTATGCTAGCCTTTATAAATCAGAGCATTGAGTATAGAAGCTGGGATGTAATGTTAAAATTGTACAAGGCGTTGGTGAGACCAAATCTGGAGTATGGTGTACAATTTTGGTCGCCCAATTATAGGAAGGATGTCAACAAAATAGAGAGGGTACAGAGGAGATTTACTAGAATGTTGCCTGGGTTTCAACAGCTAAGTTACAGAGATAGGTTGAATAAGTTAGGTCTTTATTCTCTGGAGCGCAGAAGGTTAAGGGGGGACTTGATAGAGGTCTTTAAAATGATGAGAGGGATAGACAGAGTTAATGTGGACAAGCTTTTCCCTTTGAGAATAGGGAAGATTCAAACAAGAGGACATGACTTTAGAATTAAGGGACAGAGGTTTAGGGGTAACATGAGGGGGAACTTCTTTACTCAGAGAGTGGTAGCGGTGTGGAATGAGCTTCCAGTGGAAGTGGTGGCGGCAGGTTCATTGGTATCATTTAAAAATAAATTGGATAGGCATATGGATGAGAAGGGTATGGAGGGTTATGGTATGAGTGCAGGCAGGTGGGACTAAGGGAAAAAAGTTGTTCGGCACGGACTTGAAGGGCCGAGATGGCCTGTTTCCGTGCTGTAATTGTTATATGGTTATATGGTTATATGGAGTTGACAAATACCCCTGGTCTAGCAATGGGTTTTTATTAATGTTTGTAGATTCGTTCGTTGGACCATGCTGCAGCCGTAAGGATGTGGTCTTGCAGAACATAAATATCCTTGCTGCTGATGTTGTAGCAGCCCTGGTGGAATGAGATCTGGAATCAGAATCCATTCCTATATAACGCAAACTCCGTTTTATCATCTGGAGTGGCCTGAACAGATACGTTCTTTAAGTTTTCTGTGACTAACAAACATTGCTAGTTCAGAGCCTTGAAGGCTCTTGGTGACCTTGACGTATTGTTGTATATATGTGTGCTTACATTACCAAAGGTCCCCTGGCGTGCTTGTAACTATTTTGAGACCTGACACCCCTTCTGCTCTGCTCAAGTATTTATCAACATAAAATATTATATATTATTATTTACAGATGTAATCATCCTGTACCGTCGCAATTATGTAGCGACTGAACCTGCTGTGCTAACCAGCGCCAGAAGGATAACTACCTAATGAGCTCCGCCCAAAGTTAAGGATGTAACTGGAGCCCCCTGGTGAAATAGTGTTCACAAATGTCAACATCCCATATGGCATTGTACTGGTCCTGGGAGACCTTGTGTTAAAGATATCCTTATAAACTTGATATCCGGGATGAACCCGACAGAGCGGGTCTCGTTTGCTACAGCCAATTCAATGAGAAGGCACATTGGCACAATTAATGGCCGTACAATTCAATTATTGACAAAAGATCATTTAACATGAACTCCAAACGTCAGTAATCTATACCATTTTCAATGTAACATGAGCATTAAACAAACTCTTTTCATCTCCTGGAAAAGAAAGTCCTGCTTTTTGGTGCTATCCAAGCACTCTGAACACATAGCAGGATAGATGTAACAACCCGAGCCTTAGGGCAGTTTATTGAATCTGCAGAACATAATTTGATTTTATCATGCAACGGCTGATTTCCCAAGTCTCAGGCTGAACCAGCAAAGTTACATTTAAAATAACCATATAAGGTTGTATTATTATTCCCAACAAATCGGGAATCAAAGTTGCACAAGCCAATCACACAATAGGAACCTAAAGCAGCTCTTAATGACTTTATTTGAAGCCCCGATTGATGAAGCAAAATGGAGGAAGACATAAAAGACCTTCCTTCTCCTTGTAGCAAGAATGTATCTTTTGCCACTGTTATGCCACATATTTTGCAACCTGTGAATAAGCATGAAAAACAAACATATCTATATTTGGTGTTCCATTGAACCAGAGTTTCATTATACCGTGTGATTCAACACCAATTCTGTGTTGCCATTGACCTATACTTGATGATTCCCCTGTGGCAAATGAGATTATGTAACCATTACAGGAGTCTTTATTTGATTGCACCCATGTGACTAACATATGCCACCGTCATAATGTATCAACATGAAGTTGAGCATGCAGATATGCATATTTGCTCAATCACTCTTTAACCCATACAATGCCCAGAGGGTCTATAGACAGTTGATACCAATAAGTGAAGAATTGGTAAGTCATGCAAATCTGCTCCACCTCCAAACTCGAGATGATATTTGCAATTTTGTGTCTGCCGTGAACGGCAACTGTGGCCCAATTACCGAGCCAGTCTTGCAAGACAATCCTGGCCATTATATTGAGCCTGCCCAATTCTAACCTGCTTGGAATGCTAGTATTGTCCAGTTTTACATGGTTAGACCCCTCAAAGTAGATGATAATGTCTCAATCATTTGTTTTGTACAGCCAAGTGTACATCTTACCAAGTTGTAAGTGGTCCCTAAGTTGTGGAGTAGCACAGGTAAGATGCGTTGAACCTCTGGCCAGCTTTCATGCCGCCGAAACTATGAAGCCTTACTCGTTCAATAGCTTGTGCTTTGTCCTCCAGGTATCGCCTATGAAACAGGTATTACCTGAATAGAAGATTAGGCGACCGGCTCTATTGTCCCCCTGATAGCGGTGTTCACTGCAAATGTGTTTGGATGGCAACCTTGCTGCCAGGCATAGTACGTCTGGTATGTGGCCTTCATCCCTTGGGCGTGCTCCACGGCTATACCCGCAGACTCGGCGTTAGATTACACTGATCGGGCATGCTCCCCTCTTACATGAGGGAGACATTAAGCAGCCCTGCTACAAGGCGCTGCTGGCGTGGCTTCATCAATACGCCGACTTTGCCATGGACCTGGCGTCAGACTAATACTGACGTGGCATGCTCTCCTCTTTCATGAGGGAGCCTGCTACAAGGTGCCGCTGACGCTATTTCCCATTTTAGGGCCAATAGCATCATTTTTGCCATATAATGAAATATTTACCTAACAACTACTGGAGCAGTAACGAATACTGTTTGTCCATCATTGTGACTTTAGTAGCTTCAGCTGGTAATAACAAAGTTGTGTTAACAATGACCTACATGGCACTTTACAGTTTACCATTTAACAGGATGACAGTTCTACTACTTGCACAGCTGAATCCCATCCATAATATTGCCAATTAGTCTTAATGAATAGAAGGCTGCTTTATAACAACAAGGCAGTTACAGGAGTCTATTGACTGCAATCTGTTGTCCAGGCCGGCGTCAACAGCCAATTGAATAGCTAAAGGTAAATCCCAATGTCCTACAAGTCTATTTAATAACAACTTAATTTTATCTGGATAGAGGAGCCCAATTTCTCAAATATAGTTTGAGATTGAAACAGTGGATTTTAGCAAAATGCAGCGTTAAAATATCATCAAGACAATACATAACCAGTGTTTTTGAACTTTTGAATGCTTTCTTGTCATCAGCCTGTTATATTGCCTTATCCTAGCAATGCCTCCTCAAATATCCCCCATGATCACTGTAAATGGGAATGCACTATAAATCAATTGTTAATCTGCCATCTTTCATAATGAACAGGCCACACCTGCCATCATTTGCCACACTGCCTTAGACTTGGCATCCCCACTAAGCAGCCCCGTCTAAGGTGCTGCTGGCGCTGCCTTTCTCATAGGCCGGTACTGTCATAGACTCGGCTTTCCCATGAAGCAGCCCTGAACAAGGTACTGCTGGCGCCCATGAAGCAGCCCTGAGCAAAGGTGCTGCTGGCGCGGCCTTTCCCATAGGCCAGTATTTGCCATAGATTTGGCATCCCCATGAAGCAGCCCTGAGCAAAGGTGCTGCTGGCACAGCCTCTCCAATAGGCTGGCACTGCCATAAACTTGGCATCCCCATGAAGCAGCCCTGTAAAAGGTGCTGCTGGTGCAGGCTTTCATATTGACCCTCGGTGGCCTAACACCTGCTGTAGGAATGTTATTAGATTCACATTCCCGGAGGGGAACCCTCCCAACATCCGGGCTGACCATTTTTGTCAGTTGTCCCCATATCCTGGGGATGACTGAGGTTTAGGAACCGCACTGCTGCTGGATTTCCCCTCCCCCGGAATCTATATATGTATATATCTATATATACTCGCGGTAACCCTCTCGGCACCCGGGCTGACCGTTCAGGTCAGTTTAACCCCATATCCTGGGGATTACTGCGGTCAGGGAACCACATATCATTGGATTTACCCTCCCCGGGAACCCAACGTCTAGAGTCACTGACCGTCTTATCAGTGACTCCGATCGTGAAACCCGACATTCGCCAGCTCCCCGCTTCCGCGGTCGGACCAGGGTTTCCCCACAGCCCTTAGCTGGTTCCCTTGTTGGCCGTCACGAAGCATCCGTCAAAAACCAGTAAGAACAGGTTAAGAAACCGGTTACCTAAAACAGGTAAGAAATACAACTTACCTGAAGTTTAAACCTACCACTGGAGGAGCTCCGCTGCTCCAACCGGTCGACCTGCACCAATGCGACTGACGCAATGACGCACATGCGGCTGGACGGGGTTCTTCACGTAGTCACTCACGTGACTCCGAAGTAAAATTTTATATGCCTGGTTCAATTGAATGTTAGCACTTTTCCCTGTCCAGACGTAGCCTGCCATGGAGGTATCTCCATGATTATTCAGTTCTGAGATGTGGCTCTGTCACTAACAAATAACTCTACCTGGTACATGGAAGTGAGGGTGCTGAATGAATGGTGTGTGCAAAAATGTGAGAAATTGCGTACTCCCAGAGGGACCTGGACAAGCCGATGAAGAATAATATTCAAATGAAGCATATTAATTTTCATGCGTGCCATGGTTCCCAAAAAGCTCTTCCACTTAAATTGTGATTGCCATTCACTGCACCGATCTTCTCCTCCATCCACCGCCACCATATTGAAGGTCAACTCCAATAACAGAGCAGGCATCAACATCAATTTTGCTTATTCAAACAAGGCACAAATGGATAGATTTTGTATTTAGGGATATAGGAATCATGCAGGATAAAGGATTGAGACACAGAATGACCAAAGTTCATAATTAATTGTAAAGTTGGCTCTGTGGATTGTCGGATGTGGGACAAAACCGGAGCAACTGGAGAAAACCCACACTGTCACAAAAGAACGGACAAACTCTGTACAGACAGCACCCATAGTCAGGATTGAACCTGGGTATCTGCCACTGTGAGGCTGCAACTCTACCACTGTGCAACTGTGCCTCCCTACTGCTGTCCCACTGTGCTGCCCGTTCTTACAGGGTTATGATATTATTGCTTAGCATTTTCAGAGCAAATATTACCTTGGTATTTCCTATGGTTTGCTGTGTGCACACCTAAATAAGCAGAATAACTGCTGTTCTTTCCTTAACCACCATTGGGATATCCGCCATGCCACGCAAATTATGACTATCGTACTTTCCTCATGACAACAAGAGCTAGATTTCAAAGGAGTTAGTCAGCTGAGGAATGCTTTGGGCATTCCGAGGAGATGGGAATTCCCTTGTTCTGAATTGCAATTGGTTGTCACAAATTGATAACTAGGGACCATCTCCCGACTCAAGTGTTCAATGTCGATGAATCATGATGTGCACAAAATCATGAGGGGCATGGATAAAGTGAACGCTCACAGTCTTTTTTTCCTTGCACAGAGGATTCTAAAACTAGGGGGAATAGGCTTAAGGTGAGATGGGAGAGATTTGGATAGGAAAGGATTAGAGGCCTTCGGGCCAAATGCAGGCAAATGGGACTCACCCAGAATGCTAACTTGGTTGTCCTGAAAAATTTTGCCTGTTTCCATGATCTATAACTCTATGGCTATAACACTTTAGAAGTATTATATTTTTAAATATAGATTGTCAATTCTACTGTGTTAAAGAAGGAACTGCAGATGCTGGAGAATCGAGGGTTACACAAAAAGCTGGAGAAACTCAGCGGGTGCAGCAGCATCTAAGGAGCTGAAGAAGGGTCTCGACCCGAAACGTCACCTATCTCCTTCGCTCCTTAGATGCTGCTGCACCCGCTGAGATTCTCCAGCTTTTTGTGTAACCCTTGTCAATTCTACTGTTTGTTGAGAAATCTGATGATTGTTGTACTTCTTACTTGGTCCACAAGGTGGTATTGGTATAGGCAGTAAATTAATAATAAACAACATCATACTTTTTGAAATTAGTTTGATTGATATTGTATTAGCCTTGAGTTTGTTTTCAGAAAATTATTTTATAATTTATTTTTGATTTGTAATCATTGAATGCAACTTAAAGATTTTAATGCACAAGCTCGGTAAAGATGACTTCAGAAATTAATCAGTTGCAACAACATACCGGCACTGCATTGTTTGTTATAGGTTTGAAGTGTCAAAGTGAAATACAGCATGGAAACGCCCTTTGGCCCACTGAATCTGCGCCAACCACCCAACTACCCATTTGTACTAATCTTATCTGAATCCCATTTTAAATTCTCCCAATATGAAGGCAAAGTTATCTCCCCATTGAAGATTGTTGAACAAATTGGCCATTACAGATACAGGGATTTTATTTCAGGTTTTCGAAAAATAATTCAAATTTCCAAACTGCTAAAATGGGATTTAGAATTTAGATTTATCCATTTGTTAGCCAGATATTATGGAACATAGAACTGTACAGCACAAGATCAGGGTCTTTGGCCCACAATGTTCATGCCGAACATGATGCCAAGACCATCAATTATCTACTTGCACTTATTCCATATCCCCCCATTCCGTGCATATCCATAAGCCTATTCAAAAGCCTCAATGCCACTATCGTATTTGCCTCAACCACCAACCCTGGCAGCATGTTCCAGGTACCCACCACCCTCTGTGTAAAAAAAAGTTGTTCCATACATCTTATTTAAAATTTGATGATGATGATGTCCCTCTCACTTGAAAACTATGCTGTTATTTGACCAGTAATGTGACCACTACATAATTACCTGTTTTACTGCCCATTAAATATATTGCTTTAGTCAGAGATTAGTCATTAAATCCTCAATATTGGAATGGTTAGAACCGCTCCATTTTGATTGCTGGCCCTCCTTTGCACATTTTGAACACACATGGAAATGTGAGTTTTGACAAGCTAATGCTAGTGTTCCAGGACGAGCAGATTAAAGGCATCTTTAGACCCAGGATCAATGGGGGTGAATATTTTCTGGTTGCCTCACCACTGCAAGAACAACATGCCTTGAAATGGAGAGGTCTGCAGTGTCCCAGGTTATGTTTCTCCGGGTTGCACTGTTTTGAGAGCTTGCACAGGTTATAGCACTAACTTCTAGCAGAGTGATCAGAATTGGTTTGCAGTGGCTGCAAGAAGAACCGTGGGCTTTGAACTCCATGTTTGATGGTGACCAGATAAATGGATTGCAGGTTTAGAGGGTAATGTTGATAATTAGGAGATATATCTGAAGGAAAATGAAAGGTCTCTCACCTTATTGTCAATTAGCCCATTGGCTGCTTAAGATGTGGTTAAACGATCTCTTGTTAATGGCTTTAACTTAATGGCATTCTGCAGACTTCCTACCTAAACCCATCCAGGACCCAATTTTTGATCCATAATATCTAAAATGCCAAGATGATATGCTATTCCTCGAACTGGGTCCAATTGGAACAGTGTGGTGAGACAAAAACAAAGGTTACAGTGTGAGTAGGATGGAGATATACAGGGAAGAGCAAATGGATGTTCAGAATTTTCCTAAAATATGTAAAAATACAGCTTTCCCTTCCTACTTAAAACACTTCCAAGAAGCTAATTCTTGGAACTGGATTGGCACAATTAAGGATGAACATGCACTACTTCCAAGATAGGGATTATAGGAATGCAATGTGAGTGTAAGGTATGCTTTTCTGTTGACAGAGCTAGTTTAGGTGGAAGTGGACCTCTTTGTTGGTATTTTAGTAGACAGGTCTTTATGTACAATGGTGTAAAACTGGTGATAGCAGGTCATAAGATATGAAGGGGACTCCAGGCTCTAACACACCCCATGATGTTGCACAGAGTATCTGACCTATTATGGAAAAGTAAATAACTCAAAGCTAGAAATCTGAAATTAAAATGGAAAGTGGAAGATGCAGGTCCATAGGCAAGAGAGGGTGGCGAATGCAAGTTAATTATAACTGATCCATTTCGAGGAGGTACAAATTGTGGGAGATGAATGAGGGCAGAAGAGAGAAAAAAGATAAACAAGATTGAAACTGTGAGTTGCAGATTCCAACAACTGAAATTTTAAAAATGTTGGAAATATTCAACGGGTCCATTATGGATCAATGGAGCAGAAAACTGAGTCTGACACTAATTGCTGCATTTAATATTGAGTCCTGAGAGCTATAATATGCGTATTAAGAAGAAGAGGTGCTATTACTTGAGTTTACATTGGGCTCCATTGGAACGTCGTAAAAAGGCAAAAACAAAGGTTACAATGTGAGTGGGATAGAGAAATACAGTGAAGAGCAAATGGAACATCAGAATCATCCTTACTGTATGATCTGTTAAATATCTCCAGCATTTCATGTTTTTATTTCTATTTTATTATGTTTGTACTGGTTTAAGGCACATTGTTTCACGCGTTAATACAGCAGATTTATGTATGTTAAGTTGTACTGTACTCCATAGCAATTTTCAAAGCAGCATTGTAATGCCCCTATCCCACTTAGGAAACCTGAACGGAAACCTCTGGTGACCTTGCGCCCCACCCAAGGTTTCCGTGAGGTTCCCGGAGGTTTTGGTCACTCTCCCTAATGGTGGAAAGTGGTTTCCACGTAGTCGAGACTTCTTCTATGTTCCTGAGATTATTTCAACAAAATCAAAACCGGCCTCGACTAAAAATAGGTTGCCATTTGGTCAAAGTCAGTGGAGTGGGGTTGCTATTTACTTACAGGCAGTCAAAGGCAATCTCCTTCACTGACCGGCCATTTTGATTGGCTCATTGGAGTTTTCAGCAAAGATCCTATAGGATCTTTGGTTTTCAGGACCTAGAAGATCCGCCGGAAGGTAAAATGCCCGCTAACTTTATTAAACTTCTTAAAACTGTCTCCACTCCTTCTTCCCCTCCTTCTCTCCCCTTCTCTCTCCCCTTAACTCCCCTTCTCTTTCCCTACTCTCTCCCCTTCTCTGTCCTTCTCTCCTCTTTTTTCCCCTTCTCTCCCTCCCTCCCGTGCTCTCTAAAGGACTTACTGTGCTCTGTGGCAGCCTGGAGGTAAAGTGACAAATCGTCAAATAGTCAAAAAGCAACAAAAAACAAATAGTCCTTTGTCATTTTCACCAACTCCAACGTGACCCACCACTTGCCACATCTTCCCATCTCCCCCCCTTGTCTGTTTTCCGCAAAGACCACTCCCTCCGTAACTCCCTGGTCAATTCTTCTTCCCTTCCTGCCCGCACCACCCTGTCCCCGGGCACTTTCCCTTGCAACCGCAAGAGATGCTACACTTGTCGCTTTACCTCCCCCCTCGACTCCATTCAAGGACCCAAGCAGTCGTTTCAAGTGCGACAGAGGTTCACCTGCACCTCCTCCAACCTTATCTATTGCATCTACTGCTCTAGATGTCAGCTGATCTACATCGGTGAGACCAAGCGTAGGTTTGGCGATCGTTTTGCAGAACACCTCCGCTCCGTCCGCAATAACCAATCTGATCCCCCGGTGGCTCAGCACTTCAACTCCCACTCCCATTCCAAATCTGACCTTTCTGTCCTGGGCCTCCTCTATGGCCAGAGTGAGCACCACCGGAAATTGGAGCAGCACCTCATATTCCGCTTGGGCAGTCTGCACCCCAGCGGCATGAACATTGACTTCTCCAATTTCCGGTAGCCCCTGCTGTCTCCTCCTCTTCACAGCTCTCCCTCAGCCCTCTCGCTCCTCCTCTTCCTTTCTTCTTCCCGCCCCTCCCCCCCCACCCTACATCAGTCTGAAGAAAGGTTTTGGCCCGAAACGTTGCCTATTTCCTTTGCTGCATAGATGCTGCCGCACCCGCTTAGTTTCTCCAGGACTTTTGTCGACTTCCAATAATGAGATGTTTGGCTGTGATAAACCTTTTTTTCCTCCTCAGCTTCAAGTAATTCACCAGTTATGCTCAAAGCACTTATTTTAACTTTTGAGTAATTTTCTAATTAATTGAGCCAAATACACATGTCAGTCGTGGCAAGGCTGCTTCTGATCTTGAGGCAATTGTCCCAGATGATCAGCTGTATAGCTTCTCATTAAAACTAGTAGTAGGCCCTGACAGGATGGAAGAAGGGGGGAATGGGTAGTAGTCATTTAGACAGAAGGCCCCGAGAGGTAGTAGCCCAAAACACTTTTGTTGGGCTTGGAAGAACCAACTTACCTTGGATTTATGTCTTAGGCTCCTTTGTCTGCACGAGTAGTACATAGTGCATAAGACGCCAGGAGTGTCCATGAATGGTTTTACGGGATCAAATTTCTACTGGTAATTCATTTCACTGTGTGTCTGTTGCATTGAAAACAAGTTGCTTCTGTTATGTTAGCAGTGATTCCAATTAAGCTTTGCTTTTGCCAATTTTGATGTGAAGTCAAGTACAACAATGAAATGTGTGACAATTATCAGGAGAGTTCAAAGACAGTTTGTCTTGAGATGTACAAATTACTCTGTAACAGTTTAGTGTCATATGATACAGTGCAAATGCATATTCTTCTTTTTGCTTCTGGACCAAACTAACCAGTGAAATGTAAATCTACATCAACTCCAAAAGTAGTAAACATTCTCTTGCTTTTGTCAAAATATATTGACTGAGTTTTTAAAATATGCACAGCTATGCCAAGCTTCACAGACCAGAAGAATGTCTGTAGTTTAAGTAAGATATTCCTGGGTGTAATTTATCTTATTCAGATTGGAAAAGCAATAAATGTTGTGAGGGCTTGTTCTGTACTAATTCCTACCTTACTGCAGTGACTACAAAAAGTATATTATTAGGTGTAAAATGCTTTGAACTCAACGAAGGCATTATTTAAATTTAAATTCTTAACCCTATCTTTAAATTTTATATCAAAGTCTCGTGAGAGACTACGTGAAGAGCCCGCCAGCCCGCATGCATGTCAATACGTCGACGCATGGCGCGGGATTCTATCGCCGGGGAGGCTCAAAAAATGGAGCAGGCGGCTGGATTCTATAAGCTGAGGTGCTTGATCCCCTTAAAAAATGTCTAATTTGTAAATATAGAAATGTGAGTGAGGTAGATTATATTTATTGGAGAGTTGTTCAAAAGACATAAAACAACCATCCAAAAATAAAAATAACGAAAAGCTACTAATCCCTTCCTCTTCCATAACAGAAAGGCTTGATCAATACTAGAAGGTTGGAAGAAAAAATTAGATATGATAGGACTTGATAAGATAAAATCATTCAATCCAAAAAACTTACGAAATTGAAAGCATATTCATAATGTATGTTATATTATTGGGTTAGTCGTATATTTATTCAATCTCATAATTGTAAAAGGTAACGAGGCCCCTAGAATAGAAGCCAATGATAGCCCTTGCATAGAATCACGTTCACGATTTATCCATCCTGGGCATTGAGTATCTTCTAAATCTTTTGTCCAAAACGTTAGATAGCGAGCATTAATTGCCCAATAGTAGAATCTAAGGTCCGGCAGTGCCAAACCTCCGTCTTTTTTAGATTTCTGTAAGTATTTTTTACTTAGTCTGGAATTTTGTATTCTGCCATATATATGAAGACATTTTGGAGTCAATAATATCAAAAAAAATTTAGCAATAAAAATTGGTATCGTCTGAAATAAATACAAAAATTTAGGTAAGATAAACATTTTAATAGCATTGATTCGGCCGATTAAAGATAAGGACATCGGTGACCATTTAGTAAACTGTTGTTTGATATGGTCAATTAGAGGCGTAAAATTGGCTTTAAATACATCCTTGTGTTTCTTGGTAATCTTAATGCCTAAATAAGTTAAACATTCGGTAGTCAATCTAAATGGAAACTGTCCATAATTCGAAACTAGATTGTTTAATGGAAAAAGCTCACTCTTACTAAGATTTAGTTTATAACCAGAAAAACGACTAAATTTATTAAGTAGTGCTACTATTGCCAGAATAGATTTCTCAGGGTTAGAGATGAATAATAACTGATCATCTGCATAAAGATATAGCTTATGTGTCTTATTCCCATGGACAATACCAAAAATATTAGGGGATTCCCTAATAGCGGTGGCCAAAGGTTCCAAAGCGATATCAAGCAGTAAAGGACTTAAAGGACAGCCCTGTCTAGTACCTCGAAAGAGCCTGAAAAAAGGGGATCTCTGATTATTGGTAAGTACATTTGGAAAGTGGTGAAATCATTGGACAAAGTCAGCATGGATTTACAAAAGGGAAATCATGTCTGACGAATCTTATAGAATTTTTCGAGGATGTAACTAGTAGAGTGGATAAGGGAGAACCAGTGGATGTGTTATATCTGGACTTTCAGAAAGCTTTTGACAAGGTCCCACAAAAGAGATTAGTATATAAACTTAAAGCACACGGTATTGGTGGTTCAATATTGATGTGGATAGAGAACTGGATGGCAGACAGGAAGCAAAGCGTAGGAGTAAATGGGTCCTTTTCAGAATGGCAGGCAGTGAGTAGTGGGGTACCGCAAGGATCAGTGCTGGGACCCCAGCTATTTACAATATACATTAATGATTTGGACGAGGGAATTGAATGCAACATCTCCAAATTTGCAGATGACACCAAGCTGGGGGGTATAGTTAGGTGTGAGGAGGATGCTAGGAGGCTGCAGGGAAATTTGGATAGGCTGAATGAATGGGCAGATGCATGGCAGATGCAATATAATGTGGATAAATGTGAGGTTATCCACTTTGGTGGCAAAAACATGAGGTTAGACTATTATCTGAATGGTGGCAGATTAGGAAAAGGGGAGATGCAACACAATACAATACAATACAATACCATTTATTATCATTTGAACCTCATTGAGGTTCAAACAAAATTTCGTTTCTGCAGTCATACATACAACGAGACCTGGGTGTCATGGTACACCAGTCATTGAAAGTAGGCATGCAGGTGCAACAGGCAGTGAAGAAAGCAAATGGTATGTTAGCATTCATAGCGAAAGGATTTGAGTATAGGAGCAGGGAGGTTCTACTGCAGTTGCACAGGGTTTTGGTGAGACCACACCTGGAGTATAGCGTACAGTTTTGGTCTCCTAATCTGAGGAAAGACATTCTTGCCATAGAGGGGGTTCAGAGAAGGTTCACCAGACTGATTCCTGGGATGTCGGGACTTTCATATGAAGAAAGACTGGATAGACTCGGCTTGTACTCACTGGAATTTAGAAGATTGAGGGGGGATCTTATAGAAACTTACAAAATTCTTAAAGGGTTGGGCAAGCTAGATGCAGGAAGATTGTTCCCGATGTTGGGGGAGTCCAGAACAAGGGGTCACAGTCTAAGGATAAGGGGGAATTCCTTTAGGATCGAGATGAGGAAAACATTCTTTACACAGAGAGTGGTGAGTCTCTGGAATTCTCTGCCACAGAAGGTCGTTGAGGCCAGTTCATTGGCTATATGCAAGAGGGAGTTGGATGTGGCTCTTGTGGCTAAAGGGATCAGGGGGTATGGAGAGAAGGCAGGTATGGGATACTGAGTTGGATGATCAGCCATGATCATATTGAATGGCGGTGCAGGTTCAAAGGCGAATGGCCTACTCCTGCACTTATTTTTCTATGTTTCTATGTTTCTACAGAAACCTGAGGTATATGATATATCAGCTTGATCCAAGAAATATATTTTGGACCAATCTTAAATTTTTCAAATGCATTGAATAAGTATTCCCATTCTACTGTATCATAGGTCTTCTCAGCGTACATCAAGTGAAATGACACATTCTGAAGTTTTATTTGACGCTGTATATACGATATTCATTAATCTCCTAAAGTATGAGTAACGATTTTTAATAAAACCCGTCTGATCTTCAGCAACGGCAGGAGGCTCAGATAAGTGCACTTTCAGAAGTTGTAAAATTTTGTTGTAAAACATGTCTGGATGGTTGCAGATAGAGTTCTGAACAGTGTTGCATGAGCTATTGTCTAACCCAAAGGAAATTGGGACTGTGGTCCGATTAAGGGCAATGTATATTTATGTAAGTTAGCATCATGTTGTTAATAGCCCATGACTTTTCTACCATTTATGGTTTATCTGTGTAAGTGTTTCGCACACAGTTTGGTTTATTGCATGAAACCACAGAGCTTCAAAGGCTTCACATCATCTCTCACGAGACTTTGATATAAAATAGAAAGATTAAACGAAAATTTACCGCTTGAAGTTTGATCTTTATTTTATGAGAAGTTGAAGTGAGGGACTATGTGCCCTCCACTCCCAACCCTGAATCTTATAAACATAATTCGGTAAGACGAGCGTTATTAATCTTTCTATAATTTAAGTTCGTGCAAGTGGTCTGTGGTTACATACAGTTGCTTTGAAGATTGACGTGCATGCGGGCTGGTGGGCTCTTCACGTAGTCCCTCACTTCAACTTCTCATAAATAAAGATCAAACTTCAAAGGGTAAGTTTTTGTTTAAACTTTCTATTAATTTACTGATTTGCTATCTAAGCATGAGGTAAGACTAGGTCTCACAAATTAGCAATGAACAATTTATCTTAGAGTTAGTCCAGTTCATCTAGTTTATCGGAATCCATTCTGTTGGTACCTAATCCATCTCTACTTTCAACACTCTATTGCACTAATCAGATCAGGGAGATGTTTTTCCATTTGGAGATTGTGTAAAATGGGTTATTAATTCAGTCGTCATACACATCTCCAAACTTTTACTTCCAATCCAGCTTCAATGGAAATCGGAATAGATTGCAGCAGGGGACTGCTGAATATCCTAATATTTATGTTTTGTCCATTGTTTCTCTCCTAACTGTCACTTTCTGTTTTCTACAGAAAGTTATTATTGGGTGTATGGGACCACAATAAATCAGCCAAGATTACTTTGTATAATCTGTTTTTTATGAATTGTTTATAAGCTGCATGATGCATTCTTGTTTTATGTTCTCATAACTGCAGTGTTGCATAACTGCGCAATGACTTTTTGATTTGGCACAAACCTCATGATGAAGTGTTTCAGGATGGAGCAATCACTTGACATAAATGAGCTAGAAACACATCAAAATGTATTCTATTGAAAAAATGTTGCGTGTGCTTCTCGTGTGAGTCTATTCACTCACCCACCGGAAAAGTTGCGGTTAACACCCACAATATTTGAGAATTAGGGAAAGTAGTATTTGGTATTGAGCATGGCTGGGGAGAAGCAAGTGTGGGTGGAACTGAAGGTAGACAACCTGTTGGCTAACCTTCAGTCCTCCATAGCGGCTGAATCATGAACCATTGACAATTGCTGTTAGGAACGTTGGTCTAATGCTAAAAATGGATAACAGCATGGGACAGAACATACCTTCACCAGATATAGCATATTTGGCTAAAAGTAGAGAAAATTGAAACTATCATGTGCTCTGTGGTTATATTGGTAAGAGCCAAGTAAGAGGCAGTGGAAATTTTATTCATGGTCTGGATATAGGACCAGCCCTCATCATAACAATGCAGTAATTACTAAATTGGACATCTTGGGAGTTTCACCAAGTAAAACCACCAGTGGAGCCATCATATCACCTGTTGCTGAGCAAATTAATGTTGTTACAGGGATAATCCATCTTCTAGATGGGGTCTGATTATTGGTGTCAATTACTGGTTGCTGGTCGTAATAAGACAGCACAGTGACAGAGCTAGTCGAGTCATTGGCTTAAAGTCCAGAGACCCTGGGTCAATCTTGATCTTGGCTGCTAGCTGTGTGAAGTTTGCATGTTATACTTGTGACCATGTGACTTTTCTCTTGATGCTCCACTTTTCTCCCATGTTTCATAAACTTGTGGGCTGACAGGTTAATTGGGTACTGTAATTTGTCCCCTAGTGTACAGTTGAGTGGTTAAATCTGATAGATTTATTAGAGAATAAAAAGAAGAAATTAAGATGGGGTTAGTGTAAATGGGTGGTTGATAGTTGATGTGGACTTGATGGGCCAAAGGACCTGTTTCTGCGCAGTATTTCTCTACGGCTATATGCATACACATAAAGATATGAATCGGGAGCAGGAATAGAGCACCTGGCTCCTTTGGCCTGATTGTCCATTCAGTATGATCATGGTTTTTCTGTTGTAAACTCAACTTTGTATTCCTGATCCATAAACCCGCTTGTTTATGAAGAATCTGCCTCTCTTTGCTCCTACTGTCCTCAGAGGAAGAGAGATCCTAAGACTCATGACTCTTTGAGAGAGAAATAATTGCCTTTTTGTTCTACAGTGACCTTTGCTCTTGATTCCCCACAAAAGGAAACAACATACTCTCCATATTTACCTTGTCAAGACCATTCAGCATCCGGCCTATTCTTGTCTTTTCCTCATTCCATGATTCTGTAGAAGTTGCGAGAAGTAATAGATTTATCATTCCTCATGATTGTTTCAAATTGCTTTACTTCTGTCATTATACCCCATAATAAATGTAAACTATCTGAATCTAATTGGCACGTAGCGAGGTTCTATTGATGGCATAGAGATAAGCGAGCAGACCCGTATGTTTCACTAATGCTGGTTAAAGGATAGATACTGGTCAGGATATCAGAATACCTCTTCTTCAAATAGTGACCTGGATTATTTTATATCTTTGGAGAGAATGGCTGGTGCCACACTTGGAATATGCATTCATGCCCCTGAAGTGGTATCAGAGCAATAGTATTACCACTGACCTAAATTCACCATTTTTGTTGCGATATATTTAGACTTCTGAATCTATTACTTTCCAGTTCAATTCAGGTCTCCCAGACAAATGAAACTTTACCAATGGATTGCTTCGGAAAGACCAATGTGTCAGTATTCTTTTCAGAGGCTGACTTTTTATGTTGTATATTAATGGGAAAGGGAACCATGGTTGATAAGTTGGTTCATTCGGACTTCAAATATTTGTGGAGAAAAGAATTGTGAATTTATACTACAGTTATGGTCAATGTTCAGCTAAATGATGATGAAATGGTGACCCTACCGATTCTTCAGTGGAACATTAAGGATCTTCACAAATATATATAGATAAGATGCACTGAAATGCCTGCAGGGTAGAAAGGAAGAATATCACATAGCATGTATTAACATTTAAAGTAAAGTGGATAGGTATATGGACGGGAAGGGAATGGAGGGGTATGGTCTGAATGCAGGTAGATGGGACTAGGGGAACATAAATGGTCGGCACGGACTGGAAGGGCCGAGATGGCCTGTTTCCGTGCTGTAATTGTTATATGGTTAAATGTAGCTTTTGGGCCTGCTGATAAATTTGGGTCTGATATGAGCACATAACAGTAGTGAGACAGTGAAATATGTGGAAGTAAACTATGAGCAAGAAGTCCCAAACAATGAAAATTTTCAATTACAAAGATTTTCAAGGGAAAAAGGACTGTAATGGTATTCAGGCACTAGATTGCATTCTAGGTAGGGCCTACTAAGCCAGCACAAGACTATTGTTCAGCCAGTATGTGACCCGTGTTTTGGTTCTTCATAATCTATGGTTCCAAATTGAAGGCCGTAGCTTGAATAATTTATTTCTAAATTGTGTCATCAGGCAATAATTTGGATTTTTTGATTCTTTCATGAAATAAGGATGTTCTGAATCATGCCACAGCCACTAAATTACAGTTAAAATGTAATCAGTTGTGTAACAGACAGATGCAGAATCCAATTCAAATTCCCACATGAAGTAATAAGATGACTGACCAGTTCATTTATCTTGGGGATATAGACTGAGAAATTAATGTTGAACAAGGTCCTGGGAACTAGTGTTCCTCTATGAAGTAGTGTTGGTATATTTTCCACATCCATCCTGCTGTCAGTCCGAATTTTGCGAAATGGGTTTTAATTTGTAGAGAAGGCAATGCTATCGCTGAACTGAAGCTCAGAGGGTAAGATAAATAAAGTTGCAAATGGTGTATCCTGTCTGTTTTTAGAATTCAGATTACTTTAAAAATGCATCTTGGCAATGAGCATATGGCTTAGCTCGAGGCAAATAGAGGATCAAGATGGGAGTTGGCAAAGGAAGTTATGTTCTGAATCATCAGCAACAAGGATCCCAGTATCACAAAACGCTTGTAATTGTCCAATGGACTGGAGATCCTTACCAAGAATCCTGTGCAGCATTCGGTCTAAAATTCATTTGCCAACCATTTATGATTGAATTGGAGATGCTAACTATTAAAAACTCACCTCCCAGAAACTCCTGTAATTAAATTCAGATTAAAAAAAAATCCCTCAGGGCATTAAAACACTGTGCTTCGTTTCTTTTTCTTCAAATACTTCTGTTGCATAGCTGTTGACATATTTTGCATTCGAACAAGTCTGTGTGATTGCAAGCCAAAAAAAAATTACATAAAGAAATATCCTTTTGGTTTCCAGTTGCTGTGGGGAGGTTGTGAGGAAAACAAGTAGACAACCTGAAAGTGTAGCCGAGGCATTTGAACCCACGCAGTACACCTGAACCAATGTTTAGCCTGACATGGAAATAATACAAAATGAATAGATCATTTGCTCAATCAGCCCTTTCTTCAGCATCCTTGAAATTGAAGATTACTTGCTTCCCCTTCAGTTTACTGGGTTTTGGCATGGTTGATGTGGAGACACATACTCTACCACAGACGGGGCAGGTGCTACTTATGGTGGTGGGTGGGGAAGTTAAGAGAAATGGAATAAGATGTAATTTGGGAGGTGGTTCATTTTTTCTGCCATTTTACCTGGGGTTCTGTACCTGACTGTACCTGATGAAGAGACTGACGATGGTCCTTCAGTGTTCCTTCTCAGTGCTTCTTCTCTATTCGCTCATGGGTCGGGAACTCTCATTGGTTGTTGAGGATGTTAAATTTTTTTAAAGGAAAAAAAATCCTTAAGCATTTTCTAGGTCTTCCTGGTAACTGCTTGTGATGACGAAACTTCAAGTAGACTCCCTGTTTCAAGTGGAAAGGATTGGGAATATGCAAAGATTGGAGAGGGGGGAGGGTAGTCAGTCTACCGTATGACAGAAGGGGCAGGAGTTGTACAGTTTGATAGCCACAGGGACGAAGGATCTCCTGTGGGATTCTGTCCTGCATCTTGGTGGAATCAGCCTGTTGCTGAAGGTTCTCCTCAGGTTTACCAGTGTGTCATGGAGGAGGTGAGTTGTATTGTCCAGGATGCTCTGCAGTTTGAGGAGCATCCTCCCCTCCAAGACCACCTCCCATGAATCCATCTCCACCCCCAGGACAGAGCCAGCCTTCCTGATGAGTTTGTTAATCCTATTGGCATCCATGACATTGGCCCTGCTGCCCCAGCACACGGCAACAAAGAAGATGGCACTGGCTACCACCGATTGGCAGAACATCTGCAGCATCTCACTGCAGACGTTGAAGGAGTGGAGCCTTCTAAAAAAGTACAGCCAACTCTGTTCCTTCTTGTTCAGGGCCTCAGCGTTCCTGGACCAGTCCAGTTTACTGTCCAGGCACACTCCTAGGTATTTGTGTTCCCTGGTAAACTGCACATCCACACCATTGATGGAGACAGGGGGGGGGGGGACCAGGGGTGTTTCTCTCCTCCTAAAGTCCACCATTAACTCCTTAGTCTTGTCGGTGTTGAGCTGCAAGTGATACAACCCACACTACACAAAACAGTTGTTGACTACACTTCTGTATTCAGCTTTCCTCCCCTCACTGATTGCAGCCCACAATTGCAGTCATCCGAAACTTTTGCAGGTGACCGGAGTTCAGAAATATACAGTATTTCTGAAGTCCGAGGTGCAGATGGTAAACAGGAAGGGAGAGAGGACTGTCTCCTATGGGGCCCCTGTGTTGCTGCCATGTCCAAGACACAGTTCTGTAGCCTGACATATTGTGGTCATCCAGTCAGGTAGCTGGTGATCCAGGACACCAATGGAGCACCCACCCGCATCTTTGCCAGTTTGCTCCCTAGCAGTGCAGGCCGGTTGGTGTTAAAAGCACTGGAGAAGTTAAAAAATATGACTCACAATTCTTCCTGGCTTATCCAGGTGAGCATAGGAACGATGGAGCAGATGAATGATGGCGTCCTCAACCCCCTTCTTTGTTTGGTAAGCGAACTGCAGGGGGTCCCAGTAGGGTTTAACCAGGGGTCGCAGGTGAGTGAGCACCAGCCTTTCCAGGGACGTCATGATGTGTAAAGTCAGCGCCACTGGTCTATAGTCATTGGAGGAGCTGGGTCACGTCCTCTTTGGTACAGTATCCTGGCAGGATGTCTTCCACATCACAGGAACCGTCTCCAGGCTCTGGCTCAGATTGATGATATGCTGGAGTACTCCACACAACTGACTGGCACATGCCTTGAATACACTAGGGCTGACACCATTGGCTTTGCCTAGGTGGAGTCTGCTCAGCCCCTTCCTCACCTGCTCCGCCTTGATGATCAGGCGCAACAAAGAAAGGGCCGAGGAAGTGGACCAGGGGGAATGAGGGGGAGAGTTTGTCGGAGAGCAGAGCAGAGGGGAGGGTGGGCAGAGGCCCCACCATCAAATCTATTAAAAAAAAGCTTGTTATATCAAGTTTCAAGTTTACATTTATTGTCACATGCATCAATTGGCACAGTGAAATTTGATTTACCATACAGCCATACGAATAAAAAGAACACAACACACGATAGAATTTAACATGAACATCCCCCACACAGCGGAATCAACATTTTCCACTGTGAGGGAAGGCAATAAAGTCATTTTCCTCTTTGTTCACCCGGGTGGTCGGAGCTTTTTAGCCCTCCGCAGTTGCCCCTACGGCGGCCCGATGTTCAGGCCCTCTCGCCGGGATGATCGTAATTTCCGATGGAGTTTCCGAATCAGCCACTTCTTACTGGAGACCACGGCTCCCGAAGTCTACAGGTCGAGCTGGGCGGAGATTCAACACTGGCGGCCCTCGGCAAAGGGATCCCAGGACTCCGCGATGTTTTTTAAATTTTTTTATTAGAAGCATTGTACATACAACTTAATCATGATATGCAACATAATACATTTCGTGTACAACTTCTCTTTTTTCCCCCCTTTTATACACTTTAACCTATAATAGAAAAAAAGACAAGAGGAAGAAGAGGAGAATGAGAATAGTGGTGAAGTGTAGTCCGCAGTGGTTTGCGTTAGATGAGTGATGATGGTTAAGTGGACTGCGTGCTTGAGAATGTGAAAAACAAAAAGAAAAGAAAGAAAAAAGAAAACAAAACAAGGCCCCAAAGAGAAGAGGGCCTTAAGAAGGGAAAGGAAATCAGTAAAAAAAACAAAGAAGGTAGAGCTAAACATAAAAAAAAGGGAATGTGCCTAACTCATAACGAGTCACACCCATCACCTAGTTCTAAAACAATAACTTACTAGGGTTATGCTTCACCATATTATACTTGTAACAAATCAATAAAAGGTGTCCATATTCTTAAGAATTGTTCTTGTTTTCCTGCTAGAACGAGTCTCATTTCCTCAAGATGTATTATTTCCAACATATTTGTGATCCATATTTTAAACGTTTGGATATGAGCGTTTTTCCAGAATTGAAGTATATGTTTTTTTGCTGTTATCAAACCATAGTTTAGGAAACATCTTTGAAATATGGTTAGTTCAGAACAGGCTTCCCTTGCTCCGAAGATAATCAATTCTGTGTTTGGGTCCAGTCTTAATTTAAATATTTTTGAAAAGCTTTTCAAAAATTTCCTTCCAAGTTTTGCACAGGAAACAAATGAGTATGCTATTGTTGCCTCTTTAGTTAGGCACTTATCACAAAAGGGAGAGACGTTTGGAAAGATTTTATTTGTTTTTGTTTTTGAGTAATATAATCTGTGTACAATTTTAAATTGGATCAGTGTATGTCCAACGTTAATCCAATGTCCAACATTTATGTACATGTGACATATAATCTTCCCATGTCCTTCGGAATATCTATAGCCAATTCTTAACCCCATTCTTTTATTTATGTCTATATTTAGAATAGTATTATAAAAATAGGATGTTGGATGATCCAATTCTACCTGTCTATTCATGCCTTGCTCTAGAAGGTCCAACATCAAATTTTGATAATCTTGTGAATGTTTTTTCAGATAATCTCGAGTTTGTAAGTATCTAAAATATTGGTTGTTTTCCAAATTGTATTTAATCTGTAATTATTGGAATGGTAAAAATGTTCCCTCTTCATACAAATCTTCCCAAGTCTTAATTCCTAATTGTTCCCAGAGGGTAAGCGTTTTGTCAATAGTCAATGGCTTAAATGCCGGGTTGTTAGCTATCGATGAGAGAAGCAAAAGATTTCTTAATTTAAGAGAGGATTTTATTTACCTCCAAATTCGTATTGTACTGTGAATCATCGGGTTTCTCTTATATATTGTGTTCTTCAATTTTATTGGGGAGAAAAGGATCGCTCCTATGTTAATAACCATATAACACCATATAACAATTACAGCACGGAAACAGGCCATCTCGGCCCTTCAAGTCCGTGCCAAACAACTTTTTTCCCTTAGACCCACCTGCCTGCACTCATACCATTACCCTCCATATCCTTCTCATCCATATGCCTATCCAATTTATTTTTAAATGATACCAACGAACCTGCCGCCACCACTTCCACTGGAAGCTCATTCCACACCGCTACCACTCTCTGAGTAAAGAAGCTCCCCCTCATGTTACCCCTAAACTTCTGTCCCTTAATTCTAAAGTCATGTCCTCTTGTTTGAATCTTCACTATTCTCAAAGGGAAAAGCTTGTCCACATCAACTCTGTGTATCCCTCTCATCATTTTAAAGACCTCTATCAAGTCCCCCCTTAACCTTCTGCGCTCCAGAGAATAAAGACCTAACTTATTCAACCTATCTCTGTAGCTTAGCTGTTGAAACCCAGGCAACATTCTAGTAAATATCCTCTGTACCCTCTCTATTTTGTTGACATCCTTGCTATAATTGGGCGACCAAAATTGTACACCATACTCCAGATTTGGTCTCACCAATGCCTTGTACAATTTTAACATTACATCCCAGCTTCTATACTCAATGCTCTGATTTATAAAGGCTAGCATACCAAAAGCTTTCTTTACCACCCTATCTATATGAGATTCCACCTTCAAGGAACTATGCACGGTTATTCCCAGATCCCTCTGTTCAACTGTATTCTTCAATTCCCTACCATTTACCATGTACGTCCTATTTTGATTTGTCCTGCCAAGGTGTAGCACCTCACATTTATCAGCATTAAACTCCATCTGCCATCTTTCAGCCCATTTTTCCAACTGGCCTAAATCACGCTGTAGACGTTGGAAATCCTCTTCATTATCTACAACACCCCCTATCTTGGTATCATCTGCATACTTACTAATCCAATTTACCACCCCTTCATCCAGATCATTGATGTACATGACAAACAACAAAGGACCCAACACAGATCCCAGAGGCACCCCACTAGTCACCTGCCTCCAACCTGACAAACAGCCGTCCACCATTACCCTCTGGCTTCTCCCATTCAGCCACTGTTGAATCCATCTTGCTATTCCTGCATTTATACCCAACAGTTGAACCTTCTTAACCAACCTTCCATGAGGAACCTTGTCAAAGGCCTTACTGAAGTCCATATAGACAACATCCACTGCTTTACCCTCGTCAATTTCCCTAGTAACCTCTTCAAAAAATTCAAGAAGATTAGTCAAACATGACCTTCCAGGCATAAATCCATGTTGACTGTTCCTAATTAGACCCTGTTTATTCAGATGCTTATATATATTATCTCTAAGTATCTTTTCCATTAATTTGCCCACCATTGAAGTCAAACTAACCGGTCTATAATTGCTAGGTTTACTCTTAGAACCCTTTTTAAACAATGGAACAACATGCGCAGTACACCAATCCTCGGGGACTATTCCCGTTTCTAATGACATTTGAAATATTTCTGTCATAGCCCCGGCTATTTCTACACTAACTTCCCTCAATGTCCTAGGGAATATCCTGTCAGGACCTGGAGACTTATCCACTTTTATATTTTTCAAAAGTGTCAGTACTTCTTTTACTTTGAAACTCATAGTATCCATAGCAACTCTACTAGTTTCCCTTACCTCACATAATTCAATATCCTTCTCCTTGGTGAATACCGAATAAAATAAATTGTTCAATATCTCCCCCATCTCTTTTGGCTCTGCAGATAGCTGTCCACTCGGTCTCTCCAATGGACCAATTTTATCCCTTGTTATCCTTTTGCTATTAATATGTTAAAAGGAGTGCAATCCTCCTTCTCCATTATTGTCCATTCTGCCTGGTGTGATGAACTATCCAACCAGTACATTATATTTTTAATGTTCACTGCCCAATAGTAGTACGTAAAATTGGGACGTGTAAGTCCACCATATTCTTTAGGTTAGCATAAATGTCTTCTTTGAATTCTATGGGATTTATAGTCCCATATGAAATTTGTAATGTATGAGTCCATTTTTTTAAAGAAGTTTTTAGGTCTGTATGTAGGTATTGATTGGAATAAATACAGTATTTGTGGAAGAAAAATCATTTTAATGGCATTTATTCTGCCTATTAAGGACATCGGTAGTGTTTTCCAAGATTGGATTGATGTTTGTAATTTAGTAAGTAAGGGCAGATAATTTGCCTTAAATAGAGATTTATATTTTCTGGTAATTTGAATACCCAAGTATTTAAATCTTTATGTAGTAATTCTAAAGGGGTATTTTAAAAGATGTGTTGAATCTTGTGGTTTTATCATCATAATTTCGCTTTTATTCCAGTTTATTCTATATCCTGAAAAGGAACCAAATTCTTCTATTAAGTTTAATAAATTTGGTTTGCTAATTTGTAATTGTGTAATATAATAATACATCATCTGCATATGATATTTTATTATTAGAGTTTTTAGTATTGTAACCGTGAATATTAGGGTGCATTCTTATATTTTCTGCTAAGGGCTCTATCGCCAGGGCAAATAGAAGGGGTGATAAGGCACATCCCTGTCTATTGCCCCTGGATAGTTGATATTTTAGGGATAATATATTATTAGTCAGTGTTCTAGCCGTGGGCTTATTATATAGTAATTTTATCCATAGGATAAAGTATCCATAGGAAAAAATTATCTCACATTTGAAATTTTTGTAATACTTTAAAAAGTTATTCCCATTCCGCCTGGTCGAATGCTTTTTCTGCGTCCAATGAAATAATTGATAAGTCTTCTTCTATCTTATATACGTACATTATGTTAAAAAGATGTCTCAAATTATTAAATGAGTTTCTCTAAGGTATAAACCCAGTTTGATCCGGGTTTATTAATTCACTAACATTTACTTAATCTTCTTGCTAAGGTTTTGGCTAATATTTTCTGATCTGTATTTAATAATGCAATGGCTCTATATGACCCAGGGTCCTTTAGATCTTTATCCTTTTTAGGTATTAGTGTTATAGTCGACCCCGCTAGTGTTTCTGGTAGTTTCTGTTCTATGAATGCATATTTGTAAAGTTTCTGTAGACGTGGAGAAATTATTTCATGACATTCTTTATAGAATTCATTGCTAAGTCCATCCGGTCCTGGTGTTTTACCATTTCTCAGAGACTTTATTGACTCTTGCATTTCATTAATTGAAAGTTGAGCTCCTAATTCATCCTGTTCCACCACACTAAGCTTTGGGAGATTATACTTTTTCAAAAAATGTGTGATTTTAATACTATCTGTTGATGTTTTTGATGTATATATATTTTGGTAGAATTGGGCAAATCTTTTATTAATGTATTTGGGTAGTATTATCAATTCCCCCTTATCTGACCTAATTTTTGGAATCGTATGTTCCTTTTCCCATTTTTTCATTTGTCGTGTCAGTAGTTTATGTGGCTTGTCGCCAAATTCAAAATGTCCTGTTTTGTGATTTGGAATAGTCTAATGATTCTTTCCGATAAGATTCCATTCAATTTAAATTTCAATTTTAATATCTTATGATGTTTATCCATAGTTGGATCTTTGGCATTGTCCAAGTCCAATTGTCTAATTTTTTCTTCTAAATTCAATTGTTCTATCTTTTTTTTTAATTTTGAAACGCTTGATATGAAATTATCAATCCTCTGATAAATGCCTTAATAAATTCCCATAATAATGAGGGCGATATACCTGGTGTATCATTGGTCTCAAAAAAAAATCCATCTGTTTTCTTAGATATGCCTGAGGGTTGTTTACCATTTGGGGATTAAATCTCCAAAACGATTTTGTATTGGTCATTCCTTCTATTATTAAGAAGAAAGTTAATGGCACATGATCTGAAATGATACTACTATGGTATTTTGGATTTGATGTAAATGGGATTAGTTTCGTATTTACTAAAAAATAATCAATTCGTGAGTAGGTTTTGTGTTCCATTGAGTAGAAGGAATATTCCGGTACAGTTGAGTTTGTAATTCTCCATACATCTGTTATATTTGTATTTTTTATGTATGTATTTAAGAGTTCACTAGCTTTAGATTTAATGTTTAGCCTTTTTTGTTGTGTTGATTTATCCAAGTAATTGTCGAGAACGCAATTGAAATCTCCTCTAAATATCACATTTTGATAATTAAGCTCTGAGATTAAATTCAACATTTTGTTAAAGAATTGATGACTATCAAAGTTAGGCCCATAAATATTTGCCAAGGTAACTGAGGTCGAGTTTATCTCTCCCGTAACAATGACATACCTCCCATCTTTGTCTATTATTTTATTCTTTAGTTTAAATGGTATTCCTGTTCGAATTATAATTGCAGTATCTCTAGATTTAGTACTATATGAGGAATGATATGTCTGACCGATCCAGTTAGCCCTAAGCCTTGTCTGTGCCTGTAATTTCAAATGTGTTTCTTATAGGAAGATTATGTTGGCATTTAATGATTTTAATTGTGCCAAGATCATACCTCTTTTGATGGAATCATTCATACCCCTTACGTTCCAGCTGCAAAACGTGATTCCACCTATTTTATTTTGTGTAATGTCTTGCATTTTTAATTAATTTAATACATTTATGTCATATGGTACAACACAATACCTTGATCTTCCAGGTGTTGAGTGTGTACTTATCTCTTCTCTAAAGACCAAAAAGGTGAAAAGTGATTCAAAAAAATAACAAGTGATATTGCAGTACAGTGATAAAAACACCGCACTACTAGAAAGAACGCACCAAAAGGTGGTAGAAATGACTTTTTCGACTTCCGTCGTTGTTAATTAACATTTACCTCCACTCCCTTTGCCAACTAATGTCAGAAGGAGAGGGGTCTGTACAAAGGTATATAAAGATACATCCAACATCTAACTCTGATATAGTCTTTTCACAAATATATATTTACTATGTACTAACAATTGTTATATTAAACTTAATTGCTCTAAGCCATTGTCTTGCATTAAAGTATTCCTTCAGATTGGAAGGGGTTAACCAAGAGTACATTCTTGGCTGTCTGCCAATTACCTCATGTACCCAATTACCTCCCTTCCATCTAATTTCAACTCTGTATAAAACATTTCATGAATTACATTTCCGAATTAGTTGCACCCATATTAATATATTATTGTAGAGTTAACTTGAATCGATGTAATTAAGTCACCGCGACTAATCTACCAGTCCGTTAGCAAATTATGATAAATCCACCCACCTCCGGGCGTATGATACTCTATTCTTTATACTAATATCCGATGGAGTTTCCGAATCGGCCATTTCTTACTGGGGATCGCGGCTCCCGAAGTCTACAGGCCGAGCTGGGCGGAGATTCAACACTGGCGGCCCTCGGCAAAGGGATCCTAAGACTCCGCGATGTTAAAGTCAGCGCCGCACGCGGCTAGAAGCTCCACAACCACAGCTCCACGATGTTAAACAGCAGACCCAACACTCTGGAGCTTCAACACGACGATCCCCGGTAAGGCATCGCCCACTCCGCGATGGTAAATCAGTGCTGTGCCCCTACTGAAGCTCTGGTCAGTCTCCGACAGGAAAGACCACGCCAATTCAGATGGTAGGTCGCGGGGGGTGGGGGGGCGAGGACGTGACTCGGAGAATAGATGCATCCTCAACCAGGAAGTGATTGAGAAATGGTTTCCCCCTTACCCTCCCCACCTCCCCCACATAAAAAGACAAAAAAATCTCCGAAAACATACTTTTAAACAGACTAAAAAGAAAAAGAAAAAAAGAAAAACGACAGACTGTAGGCAGAGGCTGCCAATCGTACACACCCCTGGTGGTCTTTTATGTATAAGTATAAGCCAGCCACGTGCTGTCAGGGTAGGCAAAGTAGGCAGTGCCTACCCTGACTAAAATTATAAAATGGTCATTATTTTATATATAATTACTGACCCAAACTCTAATGCTTGCTGGACAACTGTCTCAAGATTTTTAATCAATGTGTTATGGCAAATTTTCTTTTTCCCGTGCTTTTACTATTTATGACCATTTTATATACGTGATATATATAAAACATATATAAAATATATATATCACGTATATAAAATGGTCATAAATAGTAAAAGCACGGGAGAATTATGCTTCCCGAAGTGATCGATCTCTTAGGGAAGCATAATTCTCCCATGCCTTTCATCCGCAGTACATTTAAAATGCGGAGGTATGTGCTACTCACGTGCCGTCGAAGATGCTTCAAGCCATCAGTGGGAACGGTCCGTAAAGGCAGCTGAAATTCTGCCTTTACACCATGCACTGCATGCATAGCTGCGCTGCGCATGCGTGCACCAGCCTACTGCACATGTGCAAGTTTCTTGGTGGAGATACATATAAGTATCCTCAAGTATCCATCCATTAGTCACCGTCATTATTGAACATTATTTATATATATATATATATAAAAATAATGTTCAATAATGACGGTGACTAATGGATGGATACTTGAGGATACTTATATGTATATATGTGTGTGTATGTATATATGTATATATATGCATACACACATATATACATACACACATATATACATATAAGTATCTTCAAGTATCCATCCATTAGTCGCTGTCATTATTGAACTTTATATCCAACAAAGTAACTGGATTCAATATGAACCAAAATTAAGGTACAATGCGGGATCAGAGAGAGGAAGTGTTGCCCATGCTAGAAAATAACATGGAATCCCGCTATCAAGTCCACTGTCTCACTTCAACACTGGGACATGAAACAAACTTTGACAAGTATAAACTTTGACTGGTATACTTACCCACTTGGCAATGTTTTTTTTTACTCAATCGTAAAGTTCTGTCCCACTTGGGAGACCTCCACCATGACCTCAGGCGACCTTAAGCGACTAAAAAAAAAAAAAAATCAATGTCACGGTGACCTACAACCTTCTACGACTTTCCTCGACTATGTGTATGACCTCCTACGACTATGATGAAGACCTCCCTCGACTATGAAGACCTCCTTCGACTTCCTTCGACTATGTTGAAGACTGGCTTCGACCATTAAATTTTACTCGAGGATGGTCTCTGGCAAATTGGTCTGTGAATGAGCAAGACCCCCTTCCACCTCAGAGGACCACACCGAAAACCAACAATGACCAGTGACGAGTGTCTACAGCTCAAATGATCACCTGATAAAATGATGTAATGTCTGCATTTTTTTTACACTAAAAAATGCCTCCCATGTTTTTTTTTAATATCATTCTGAACCATGCAAACAAGGAAGGAACTAGTTTGGAGGATGTTAGTAAAAATATAACTGCTGCTGTTTGCAGTAGCCCTTTTGCTTCAGCAGCCTTTTAAGAAAGGTAGAAGGAGAACAGCACGGGTGAAGAGGAAGCACAATAAGAGGCTCAATGGGTGAATGGAGATGATGTGATGGACTGTACCAGTACACCAGATGACTGCAAGAGAGTGGCGCTGGGCTTTGACAAAAAATGGAATTTGAAGCACATGTGAGGCATGAATGTCAAGCATGCCATTCTTGTCCCTGTCCCTGTACCCCTCATTTTCCTTTTCATACAGGATAGCATTCTGCTGGAACCATTCCACAAGGTCCCCCTCCTGCTGCCTGGTGAAGGTGTAGGACATAACCTTCCTTCAGCCCTCCCTCGCCGCCAATGGGGCATCTGCCTCTGATGCTGTGTCAGACACAGGAGAAAGGGCTGCTTTGCTGCCTTCAAATGAGGCAGTGAAGGATGGGGTGGTGGTGTGAACATATACTACCCCCGGTCTCCTCCTCCAGGGGTCTCTCATGCAGGGCTACCTCCTCCTGCACTATCACCACCTGTGGCATCACCTCCTGCCACTCCTCGTCCTGGGTGGGCAACACCTGCATGGCAGGTTTTTTTTTAGCGTTGTGCCCTCCCCCTGTGCTGCTGCCTTTTTGGTGCCATCTCTAAAACCCAAGTCTCATCTCCAAAAAACTTTCCAGTTACGAGTGAACATATCTTGGAGTGAAAGAGGTGACGTTCTGGTGTTTAAATCACCTTTTTTTTTCTACTGACCTTTTTTTCACCCCGGAGCTTCGACTACCTTCGACCACCTTTGACTACCTACGATTACCTACTACGATTGGCTTCGACTAGACCTACGACTAAAAAATATATATAGATTTTTCCCATGGCAACCTATTTTTAGTCGCGGTCAATTTTTAACATCTTGAAAAATACAGCGCGACCTAGCTGAAGCCTTGACTATGCGGAGACCGCGCTAAACCATGAAGGAGAGTGATGAAGACCTCCTACGACCGTGTGGCGACCTGCTGCGACTATGGGTCACTGGCAAACTCGCCAGTAGTCGCGGTGGAGGTCGCCCAAGTTGGACAGGGGCTTTAAGGTAAATGTTGGACGTATAATTGAAATGTTTTGTTAAATGTTGTCAATGGTTTCTTTATAAAGCTTCTGATTCTAACACCTATTTCTGGCTTTATGTTAAAAAGTTTGGCATTTGCCAGAATTGATATTGCTCAGAGGCCCGTCTTAATTGCTTGATTCTGATAGTTTGGATCTAGGCGTAGCATAGCTATGTACTAGTTTTACCAGGGCAGGAAAAAGTGCTTGAGAGAGCTTGGTGTGGGGCCTCGCATTGACCATTACTTTCTAAGAGGTAGGCCAAATCAGTCGAGTGAAGCCCAGTGGCAGGATAACCACCACAGTCCACAGGGTATCAGCACCCCAGGTGAAGCTCAACCAGGTACAGTACCACCAGCGGGCCAGAGCCCAACCAGCCACAGTCAGCGGTAGAAAAAAAATGGAAGGGAAAAGCCTCAAATCTTGTGGCCTAAATCCTGTCAGAGGAAAGAGTGGGAGACCATTAACACTGACCTCATCCATCTTCTGGAAGGATTGAAGGGATGTGTGGAAAGAAAACTGGAGAAGATGGGAGACACCACATACAACTATGGGGCGGAGAGATTTGGGGTGAAGGTCGTGAAACAGATGACACAGTAGGAACCAGCTCTCCAGTACAAATCTAGGAGGCAGCAGGAGATCAAAAGACTGGTGAAAGAAAGGAGGCAGCTGAGAAAACAGTGGAGGAAGGCCACAGAGGCAGAAAGGAAAGGACTCGAGGCACTGCAGGCAGCGCCTGGCAATCCTGCGAATAAAGCAGCGCCTGGCAATCCTGCGAAGAGCAGAATGCCTGAGAAAGCAACACAAGAAGAAAGAACGGGCGAGGATAAGTTTCTACAGCGATCCGTATAAGTTTGTCAAAAGCCTCTTTGTCAAGGAGAAGAGCGGGATCCTAAAAGTACCTGTAAGGGAACTGGAGGAGCACCTGAGGAAGACGTACTCTGACAACCCGAGGCATGAGTCAGTCACCATTCCAGATGACATGCCACCTATCCACCCACCTGAGCACCAGATGGACATAAGGCCTCCTACATGGAAGGAGGTGGAGAACACAGTCAAACGGGCAAGAACAGCATCAGCCCCAGGGCCCAATGGCATTCCATACAGGCTCTATAAGTAGCTCTGGTGCCCTGAAATACCTTTGGAAGTTAATGAAAGTGTCATGGGGAAAGGAATCGTACCTAAGGCATGACGAATGGCAGGAGGGATCTTTATTCCCAAAGAAAATAACTCATCAACCATTAGCCAATTCCGCCAGATCAGCCTTCTGAACTCAGCATTTTCAGACTCTCAGCATTTTTGCAGAGCAACAACTTCATTGACATGTCAGTGCAGAAAGCAGGGAGGGGTACATGGTTTCTCAGGATGTCTGGAACATGCAAACGTCATCTGGCACCAGATACAAACTGCCAAGAAGGAAAAGAGAGACCTGCATGTAGTTTTCTTAGATGTAGCCAAAGCCTTTGGTTCGGTGCCCCATGAAACTCTTTGGGCAGCTTTTAATTTCTTCCAGGTCCCAGAGATCATCACAAAGCTGGTAAAAGCTTACTTCCAGGACCTCCAGTTCTGCGTCACAACACAGGACAACACCACCGCCTGGCAGCACCTTGAGGTAGGCATAATGGCAGGCTGTACCATTTCTCCTCTGGTTTTCACCATGGCAATGGAGCTCATCATGATGGGTGGTCGGAGGGGAACGCTTGAAGAGTGGACTGCGTCTTCCTCCAATCAAGGCATACACGAATGACATGACCACAATAACAACACCAAAAGCATGCACCAAATGCCTGCTGGATAAACTCCAGGAAAACATCAAATGGGCATGAATGGAGATTAAACCCAGCAAATCCTGCTGTATTTCCATCGTCAAAGGCTGGCTCACTGACGAAAGGTACCACATCAATAACGAGACAATACCAACTGTCCTGGAGAAGCCTGTCAAAAGCCTTGGGCGATGGTACACCGCATACCTCAAGGATGCAGAGCAGGTGGAACAACTCAGGCAGGATACAATCAGTGGCCTCAAGCAAATCGACCATACTGCTCTCACAGGGAAGCTGAAGCTTTGGTGCCTGCAATTCGGTCTACTGCCCCGACTCATGTGGCCAATTACCATCTATGAGGTCGCTTTATCCCATGCCAACCAGCTGGAGAGACTGGTGATTTCGCAAGTGAGGAAGTAGCTTGGGCTACCGAGATGCCTCAGCAGCATAGGGCTCTATGGGAATGGAGCCCCCTCACTGCCAGTCTCAAGCCTGGTGGAGGAGTACAAATGTGCCAAGGTGAGGCTGGACATGACACTAACAGAATCCCGGGACCCAATAATAAGAAGTGTCGCTCCAACCCTAGCAACAGGGAGGAAATGGACTCCAGCAGCAGTGGTACTGGACGCAAAATCCGCCCTCCAACACCAGGACATAGCGGGCCATGTCCAACAAGGCTAGGGGGCTTTGGCCTGGGAGCAATGAAACCTACCTGGCAAAAGGCTACTCCAGCTGAATGTCGGCACCTGGTGGTGGAGGAGGTGCGCCACCAGGAAGAAGCAGCAGGGTGTGCCAAAGCCATATCCCAAGCCAAACAAGGCTGCTGGATGACGTGGGATGGCCTTGAGAGGAGGAAGATCACATGGAGAGAGCTGTGGAGTATGGAGTCAAATAAGTTGAGCTTCATTATCAGAGCCACATATGACGTCCTTCCCTCTACCACAAACCTAAATTGTTGGCTGGGAGAGGATCCAACCTGCCCCCCGTGTGCAGTCCCAGCAAACCTCAAGCACATCCTGGTCGGTTGTAAGACCAGCCTAACACAAGGCAGATACACCTGGCGACACAACCAGGTGCTGAGGTGTTTGGCAGTTGAACTCGAGTGCAAGAGAGTTACCACTAACACCATGCCTATCAATGCCCAGATAACATTCTCGCAAATACCATCCTTCATCCGGGAAGGAGAGAAACGGAGGACTAACCCCTCGCCTCTCAACTCATGCCCACTGATCGCAGCCAGGGACTGGGAAATGCGTGTTGACCTAGGCCAGAGGCTTTTGTTCCCAGTTGAAATCGCAGTTACCAACCTGCGACCAGACCTCGTTCTCTGGTCCAACTCCTGTCGGCGTGTTTTCATCATTGAGCTGACGGTCCCATGGGAGGAGGCTGTGGACGAGGCTTATGAATGGAAAAAGCTTCGATATTCAAACCTTGCAGCAGAGGCAGAGGAGAGAGGTTGGAGGGTAAGGTTGTGTCCAGTGGAGGGCCAGTGCAGGGGCTTTGTAGCCAGTTCTACCGCAATGCTCCCGAGGGAAGTAGGAGTCAAAGGGCAGGCACAAAGGAGGGCAATAAAAGGACTTGCCAATGCCACCGAACGGAGCAGTCACTGGCTGTGGTTGAAGAGGAAAGATGCTGTCTGGGCTGCTACGTGACCATCTAGAGGCTAGCAATAAGACACACACCCAGGTCTGATCAACCTGTGGTGGGCCTGCCTCGACTGAGGGTGTCATGTGATAAAAGGCTGAAACACCCAGTGACTGAGGTACACAATTGAAGATGTGTCTGATTGGAAACAAAATTCACCTGGTGCTCATACCCAAGAATGTCAATTGTAGTGAAATCTTAGGGATTGTAACATCCAGTCCTACTAATCAATCTGGTATCAGAATGGAACTTTCCCATTCTATTGCTTTAGTGGCTTTGGCCAGTACTTTCTGTTGCATTTCTTGGAGTTCCTTTTCAAGTTTCCTCCTCAGCCCAGCTGGTGCCTTGGGGATCAGGTCCTCAGAGCATCCGGTTGTTTCATCGGATATTTCCAGGGACGGCATTAGATGTGGTTCTCCTTACTGGAGGGCACTTGTCAATTTGAGATATTGCTTCCATTTATCATTGTTGTCTCTCTGTTGGAGATCAACTGCAGTCTTTCACAACTTCTTAGACACAGGATAGTAGGTCCATCCATTTCTGTAGCATGGAACATATTTTAACTTGTGTCCCTATATGCATCTCCATATACTATTTACATGACATTGTTCATTTCACAGTATTTTCTTTGTATACCTTTCTCCTATCAGGCAGAAGATACAAAACCTTGAAAGCATGTACCACCGAGATTTAAGAACAGCTTCGTCCCTGTTGTTATCCAACTTTGAATAGACCTGTCAAATGCTAAGAATACATCTCAGACTTCCGGTGGCGACGCGAGCAGATGGGTGCTTAATTTCGAGCTCCCGATAGCAAGTTTAAAACTAGCAAGTTTAAAACTAGCCTCCCTTAATTCACTAATTGCTACATAATTCACAGTTTTCTGTTTTGGAATGCGTGGGGGAGGCACAACTAGAAGTCAAAAGAAACGTGATGGACGAGAAAGAAAGAATTCACCGGAGATGGACAAAGCTTAAAGCTCAAAAGATGACTCAGCAGAAACCGTGCGTTCAATGCTACACAATATCAGTAAGGAAATACATGACTTCGGGACTGAATATAAAGTGGACTTACATAAATTTAAAGAAAAAATCAAAGAAGACATGAAAACCGAACTCAGAGTATTGAAGCAAGAAATTTATCATAAACTTTCTGCAAACTCCAAACAAATCCACGCCCATGAAACTAGACTGAACAAAGCTGAAGCACGAATTGAAGAGGCTGAGACAATTAACATGGCTGTGTAAAATGTGCTGTTTAAATCTTTGAAAAAACAGAAATCCATGCAAGAAAAACTGACTGATTTGGAAGGACGGTCTAGACAAAATAACATTCGCATCTACGGCATACCTGAAGAGAAAGAAGGCAAATCTATGTCTGAATTTGTGGAGCAACTTTTAAAAAATGAACTCGTAATAACAATGGACACCAACGTACGGATCCAGCACGCGCACAGAGCTTTGGCTCGCTAACCGGAAGGCAATTCACCACCTAGGTCTATAGTGGTAAATATCGTGGAGTTTAATACCAAAGAAATGGTATTGAAAAAGGCCTGGGGAAAGAAGATAATGAATGACGGGCGATGTCTATCATTTGACCATGACTATGCAACGGAGGTTGTCCAGAAGCGCAAGGCATATAAGGGAATAAAGAGGGCCCTGAAGGAGAGAGGTGTCTGCTTCCAGACCCCGCTGGACAAGAACATGCACATATCATAGTACACAAGACACAACGCAGGAGCTGAGGAGGAGAGGCTACTCCGTGGAGACACCTGATTACAGCGCTGAGGACCTGGCAGACCCAGAGATGGAGCGTCTTCTCCAGGCTTTGACATGGCAGAGAGTTGGAAAGAGGAACGAAGATTAGAGTGAGACAGCAAGAGAGCGACTACAGGAGTCTGAGCAGACCCCATCCAACTAGCTTTTATTGTGTCACAAATTCTTTTGGGCTAAAAAATAAGTGCTATCGGATGACGTTGGATGATACTAGGATGCGTGAAATGGAGTGTTTCATCTCTAGTGAGGGGCCCTCTGGGAGGAGGCTTTCCCCTATACCTGCCAACGGGGACTCAGGGTGGAAAGGAATCACCCTTACTTGGAAGTCAACTGTTTTTTCTTTTTTTTCCTCTTTTTTTATTTGGCACATGTTGTCCAGATGTTCAGACCTGCACAGTTTCAAGTTATCTGGAGATTTATGAATGCAAGACAGGAGTAGGTAAATTAAATGTCACGTAACACTATCAAATTGGTGTCACTCAATGTAAATGGGGTGAATAATCCAGTTAAAAGGAGCAAGGTCCTGGCTAAACTGAAAAAAGAAAAGGCTCAGGTACTATTTTTACAAGAAACCCACCTGCCTCAACAAGAACATGAGAAACTAAAACGCTTTGGTTTTAGAAATGCATTTTATAGTTCCTATAAAATAGCCAAAAGAGGGGAGTGGCTATCCTTATTACAAATGCAGTCCAATTTGAATACCATAAAGAAGTCAGGGACAAAGAGGGAAGGTATGTATTAGTTAAAGGAAAGTTGGAAAACAAAGTCGTGACACTGATCAATGTATATGCCCCCCCCCAGAGAGTACCAAATGTTTTTTCAAAACTCTTTTTGACATTATTGCTTTAGAGACTGAAGGTATTTTGATATGTGGAGGGGACTTCAATGTGGGCATGAATCATAATTTGGATACAACAAGCCTAAAAAGAACCAAGATGCATCTGACCAAGTTTATTAACACATCAGTACCGGAAATGGGTCTAACCCGTTTGGAGAGAACTTCACCCTTTAGAAAGGGACTACACATACTATTCAGTACCTCACTCAGTCTACTCCAGGATTGAATACTTTTTAATGAATATGGGTGAAAGTCACAGGATCACAGAGTGTAAAATCGGGGTGGCAGATGTATCTGATCACAGTGCGATCAGCTTGAATAGTAGAAAAAGAAATACTGTTTGGAGGCTCAATGTGGGTATTTTAAATAATAAGACAAATGTGGAACAAATAAGGAAAGAGATAAAAAGGTACATAGAAGAGATTGATAACAGGGATGTGGATCCTGTAATACTGTGGGATGCTATGAAGGCAGTTATACATGGAAAGCTGATCGTCCTGACATCAACACAAAAAAAGGCCTGGCTAGCTACGTATGAACATAAAGTAGAAAAACTGAAAAAAGTAGAGAACAAAAACGGAAAAACATACAGGATCAGTTGGTACTAAAACCGATTAAGGAAAAAAGGGGGGAGATAGATGAGATCCTCAGGGGAGATATGGAAAAAAGGGCAAGATTCGTAAAGCAGACCTATTATGAAGCAGGTCCAAAAGCAACTAGACTCCTGGCCAGACGCCTGCGTAAACAGCAGGCCTCTAATACAATTCATAAAATAAGAGATCCTAAAACCAATCAATTATCACATGAACCAGATGAGATAGAAAGAATATTTGAAGAATACTATAAGAAACTATTCTAAACCACCATCAGCTGATGAAAGGACAATGAGAAGGTTTCTTAACTCACTTGATCTGCCATCCATTGGTGAGACACAAAATAATACCATTACGTCACAATTTACGGTTAAGGAAGCTGCAATAGTAGACTCAAGGTTAGTAAATCACCAGGCAGCGATGGGTTTCCACCAGAATGGTACAAGGCCTTTAAGAAAGAGCTAACACCTTTGCTCCTGTCTTGCTTTAACTGGACCCTTAAAGAGGGCAGGGCTCCCTCATCATGGAAGGAAGCAATTATTACCATTTTACCCAAGGAAGGCAAAGAGAAAGAGCAATGTAAAAAATTCAGGCCAATCTCAATTTTAAATGTAGACTACAAACTATTTACCTCAATCATTTGCAAAAGACTCGAGACTTTTGTACCAGATCTGATTAATGAAGACCAAACTAGATTTATTCGGGGGCGTCAAACACAGGGTAATATTAGAAGAACCCTCCACATTGTGGATAATGGTAAAAAAAAATACAAATATGGTCCTGGTCAGTTCAGATGCAGAAAAAGCCTTTGATAGTGTTAGTTGGCTATTCTTATATGAATTACTGAGGAGATTTGGTTTCAATGAAGATGCAATTTGGTGTATTAAAACAATATATCAGGAGCCTACAGCTAGGATTAAGGTAAATGGAAACATATCAAAAAGGATCCAGTTAGAGAGGGGCACAAGGCAAGGATGTTGTCTTTCTCCTACTCTCTTCATTTTGTACATTGAACCCTTAGCACAAGCAATAAGACAGAGAGAAGACCTGCAGGTGGCTCTAAATAGGGCGGAAAGAACATATAATTGGTCTTTTCGCTGATGATATTCTTTTTCTTGAACGACCAGATATATGTTTCCCAAATCTAATGAACCTATTTGAAACATATGGATACTACTCAGGGTATAAATTGAATATAACAAAAACACAAATTCTTTCATTCAATTATTCTCCATCCCAACAAATCAGAGATGCATATAATCTGAAATGGAACTCTAAAACGATGCAGTATCTTGGTGTAACTATAACCAAAACACTTTCTAACTTGTTTGAAACTAATTATAACAAAATTGAAGAAAACATCAAAAAGGATGTTGAGAGGTGGTCGACCCTTCCTTTAGACTTCAGTGCCAGAATACAAACGGTAAAAATGAATATCCTACCTAAACTACTATATTTATTCCAATCTCTCCCAATTAATGTTCCCTGAGATAACTTCATAGCCTGGGATAAAATGATCTCTAGATTCATTTGGAATAGCAAAAAACCAAGAATAAAACTAACAACACTTCAACGGCCGAAAAGCAAGGGTGGAATGGCTTTAACCAAATCTGAAGAAATACTTTTATGCAGCTCACCTCAGACCTCTGGCTTGTTGGTGTAGACCTGATTATAAATCTTGATGGAAAGAAATGGAAAGTGAGATACAGGGTTACCAGACCCAGATTTTGGTGGGAGACAAATATCTGAGAGGGGCTTTGAGACATGCTATGGATCCAATAGTAGCATTTACGTTAGAAATATGGAATGTTATAGTGGAAAAATACAAATTAAAAAGAGGGGTTCACGCATTGAAGTGGTTCGCATATGACTCAAAGTTTAAGCCAGGGGTGTATGATTCAAAATTCAAAGAATGGGCACAAAAATACATAACGGCAATGTATACAGTTTCAGAAAATGGCGAGTTTATGAGCTTCCAAGATTTAAAGTCAAAGTATAGTCTTGAAAACAAAGATTTTTTTTAGATACTTGCAATTAAGAGACTACTTTATAAAAGAGGTAAGGCCAGAACTAGATGAAACTTCAAATAATGTGATCAAGGTGATTGTGGATGCATACAAACAGAAGGGGTTTTGGGTCATCTTTGCTTTCTACCAAGCTCTGGTGGAAAGCGGGGGAGAATCAACGCTCTACATAAAAACAAAATGGGACGCAGAATTAAAGATTCAAATAACAGAAGAAGAATGGTATCAAATCACTAGTATGGAGAGTATTTTGCTGGAAGAATCTATCTTGCTTTTTTATAACACCCAAAATAAAAAGCAGACAACTTGCTGTCCAACAACACTGTTGGAGGCAGACCACTTGCATATTTTCTGGAACCGTGCAAAGATAAGGCCATACTGGGGAAATGCTAATGCAGCTGTAAATAATACCTTGGGTTATAAAATCCCAAATACCTGCCCTGTGATGTATCTGGGGCATATTAAAGATAGTGTAAAAATAGAAGATATATATTTGATTAAAGCTTTGCTTGCAGCAAGTAAGAAGGCCATTACCAGGCAGTGACTTAATGAAAAAAGTCCAAAACAGGAACAGTGGTTAGAAATTGTGCAAGACATCTTTAATATGGAGAAATTGACATATTCATTGAGAGTCAAGGATAATTCATTTGAGAAGATCTGGGAAAAATGGACTGTTAATTTGAGCCATGACACCAATTAGTTAAATGCAGAGCTAGATATGGGAAGATTGCGTTATATAGAACTAGATGGTATGTTTGTATGAATGTTGAATTATCTCCAGATAACTAATCAATGTAGTGTTTTTTCTTTTTTTAATTTGGTAAGTGAACCACACGGTCTTATTCCAAATGTTTTAATTTATTTACTTCTTTTTTTTCCCTTTCCTTCTTCCCCCCCCTCCCCCCATCTACTTATTTTCCTATTTTGATTGCTATTTTCTTACTTTGTTTTATTTATGGTGATGGTGTTGCACTGTTGAAAATATCTCTTAAAAATCAATAAAAATTGATGTGAAAAAATAGAATACATTTCTGATTTTCAAATCTACTTTCTGAATTCTATTTTCTCTTCAGTGATATGGTTTTGTAAATCAGTATGTTAAAGAATCAAGTGGGGAATGGGCTGTTTGAAATTTGATATTGTGCAATAAGTATTAAGATTAATGATCTTGTAGTTTAAGGACTTTTAGCAATGAATGATAATAAATTGATAGTTCTTATTAAAATTCAGTGCAAACTCAGTGCATAAGTAAATCTAGCCACAAACAAGAGTGAGCTGGCTGTGATAGACTGGAAAACACCATTAAAAACTAGATAAGCAATTGCTAACATTTAAAGAATTAGCATCCAACGTATAACAAGTATAATTCAATTTAAGCCATATAAATACATTAGGAAAAGCAGTTCTAAATGTGATCAACAAGAGAAGTTAAAGATTGTATTATAGTATAGTAAAGAAAAAGGCTTGTGATATTGCCAAAACAAATCAAAAGCCAAAAGATTGGGAAAAGTTGATAATTCCACAGAGGCAAACATGAATACATTCATATCCAAGTAATCTAGGAACAAAGTAGAATATAAATCTAATGTGAAAATGGAAAAAGAGCACAGATTAACAGATGTTAATGTGTAGACTTCCATTTATTGAGCAAATATGGAGGGTGCAGGAAAGTTGTAATGATGTAAAAGATTATCTATTAACATTTTGAATGGCAGAACAGTCACAAAGGGCAGAATGGCCAATTCCTGCTTTTAATTCTTATGCTCTTATGACTGAAACAAGAAAAAAATATTTTGGGAAATGGTGAATGGCAGAGAAATTGAAAAACAAATTATGGTATCTCTTGATAAGTCATAGTAAATATCCTGGGGAGAGCAACAGACCTTGAGTGTATGAAGAGCTGAAAGAAACTCTTGGTTTTTGTATTGGTTTATTATTGTCAAGTGGTCCGAGATATACTCTGATATTGTTTTCCGTGTGCGTATCAGGCAAATCAAACTGTACACAAATACATCAGGTCATGCAAAAAGAGAAAATAGTTTACAGAATGTAGATTTGAACATTGGGAATTCATCCTTAGCAAATTAGAAGTCTGTTCGAGAGTCTGATTAACAGCAGGGAAGAGGCTGTTCTTGAATCAGCATATGCTTTTAAGCTTTTGTATCTTCTGCCCGAGGGAAGAGGGGAGAAGAGAGAATGACTATGGTGTGAATGGTTCTAGGTTATGTTGGCCGTTTTCCCAAGGCATTGTGGTGTAGATGGAATTGATGGGCAGAAGGTGGGGGTAGAGGGACTGTGGGGAGGGTTTGTACAATGGACTAGGCTGTGTTCAATACTCTGCAATTCCTATGGTGTGGGTCAGGGCAGTTGTCATTCCTTAGCGGTGATGCATCCATATAGGATGCTTTCTGTGGTGTATCTTTGGAAATTGGTGATAGCCCTGTTTCACGGTGCGAGTTGACCCACGAGTGAACCCGAGTGAAAGACTCGTGGTTGTGTACGAGACTCCAAGTTTATGATCAAGAGTTTAACCGAGTTCCCACGGGTATGACTAAGTTTGCTGTTTACTTCTCATTTCTGCGATGTTCCACGTTCCTCTCCCGAGTTACCAAGTTCCTCTCCAGAGATACACTTGAGCCAACCGTGAATGAAAGCCTGTTTTAAGTATCAAATAGAGGAGCTGGACAGAATCTCATACAGTAAGTATATTCTGATTCAATATTAAAAGTTATTCAATTTCAGAACTTAAAAAAACTAGGCAGGATCTCGACCCCGCACTCGCTGCAGCAAGGAGGTGGTGGCGGCGAAGCAACAGTGTAAAAAGAAGACAACTCCATCCTGCGGCTTCTGTTAAAGGTAGAATTCAGCGCGGCCGCATCTATTGATATGACCTACAAAGGGAAAATGCGCACCGTCCAGTGCCAGAGTTAGGCTGGGATCATTCTCTGCTCTCATCTCTCTCTTTCTGTGTGTGCATTAGCAGAGGGAAGAGTGGTCTACCTCGCTGGGGCACAAGACCTCTGCCGCCTGCCCCTTGCAGCCATCAACTTGTTTGTTCCTTTGGTGCACCTCATCTGCCCTGCTCCCATCCCAGCGCTGCCCCAGCTCTCCTCCCCATTGTCTTCGAAATGTCGCTTCCGCTGCTGTAACGAGGAGTGGTCCGGCTGGCTTGGTGGGTGGGTGGGCGGGCAGGGAGGGGGAGTGGGTACAAACCACCAAATCCATTCTCAAATGTCGGGCAGAGCCATGTAGAACTCACGTTTCTCTCTGCTTCATATACATGGGAATTCCCTCAGTATGGTCACTCAGCGGGCAGGCAGCATCTCTGGAGAGAAGGAATGGGTGACGGGATGACGTTTAAAATTTAAATCATGGGCAAACCATCTTGCCCCAGGCTGCTTTACATTATTTATTGTGTTGAGTTGTTTGTGAGGCTGGGACTTCTCTGAGGGTCGCCACCTTATAGTGGAGACATATGGGTGTGCCTTAGATCCTGTAAGCTGGCCTCATGGCAGGAAGGTCGAGGGGGAAGTCCCTAACAAAGCACGGCCCAAGAAGATGACCTCAGTGGAACTGGCCGAGGATGGTGTTTGGCCGGCGGCTGAGAAGGCGGAAGAAGGCTGCAGCAGGGAGAGACTCCCAAGCGTGGTGGAGCCCATATTATTGGACCCGGGACTGTCAGTGAATTATGTTCGAAAAGTGTTACCAATCTCTTTTGTTGGAGATGGTCATTGCCTGATAATCGAATTACAGTCAAACAGCACGGAACCATCCCTTCACATCCTTTTACCCATCCGCACTAATCGCATTTGCTCAAATGAGGTCCTTATCCTTTCCCTGCCTTGTCTATTTAAATACTTTAGAAAATACAACGCAGAAACAGGCCCTTTAGCCCACTGGATCTGTGCCGACCAACGATCCCTGCACATTAACACCATCCTACCCACACTAGGGACAACTTTTACAAGCCAATTAACCTGCAAACCTGAACATCTTTGGAGTGTGGGAGGAAGCCGAAGATCTCGGAGAAAACCCAAGCAGATCGCGGGGATCCATACACACAAATTAATTCACATCAAGATCCTTTTTGTTTTGATGCTCGTTTATTTAGCTGATGTGTCCTCCTTAGTGAAGATGGATCCAAAGTACCTGTTCAACTCATCTGCCATTTCCGTGATCCCCATAATAAATTCACCTTTTTGGGTCTTTAAGGGTCCAACTTTGGTCTTAACTAATTTTTCCTCTTCACATACCTAAAGGAGCTTTTACTATCCTCCTTTATATTCTTGGCTAGCTTACCTTCGTACCTCATCTTTTCTCCCTGTATTGTCTTGTTAGTTATCTTCTGTTGCTCTTTAAACATTACCCAATCCTCTTGCATCCCACTCATCCTTGCTACGTTGTACATAGAAACATAGAAACATAGAAATTAGGTGCAGGAGTAGGCCATTCGGCCCTTCGAGCCTGCACCGCCATTCAATATGATCATGGCTGATCATCAGTATCCCGTACCTGCCTTCTCTCCATACCCTCTGATCCCCTTAGCCACAAGGGCCACATCTAACTCCCTCTTAAATATAGCCAATGAACTGGCCTCAACTACCCTCTGTGGCAGAGAGTTCCAGAGACCCACCACTCTCTGTGTGAAAAAATCCCTTCTCATCTTGGTCCTAAAGGATTTCCCCCTTATCCTTAAGCTGTGACCCCTTGTCCTGGACCTCCCCAACATCAGGAACAATCTTCCTGCATATAGCCTGTCCAACCCCTTAAGAATTTTGTAAGTTTCTATAAGATCCCCTCTCAATCTCCTAAATTCTAGAGAGTATAAACCGAGTCTATGCAGTCTTTGTTCATAAGACAGTCCTGACATCTCAGGAATCAGTCTGGTGAACCTTCTCTGCACTCCCTCTATGGCAATAATGTCCTTCCTCAGATTTGGAGACCAGAACTGTACGCAATACTCCAGGTGTGGCCTCACCAAGACCCTATACAACTGAAGTAGAACCTCCCTGCTCCTATACTCAAATCCTTTTGCTATGAAAGATAACATACCATTTGCTTTCTTCACTGCCTGCTGTACCTGCATGCCTACTTTCAAATACTGGTGTACCATGACACCCAGGTCGCGCTGCATCTCTCCTTTTCCTAATCGGCCTCCATTTAGATAATAGTCTGTTTTCCTATTTTTGCCACCAAAGTGGATAACCTCACATTTATCCACATTATACTGCATCTGCCAAACATTTGCCCACTCACCCAGCCTATCCAAGTCACCTTGCAGTCTCCTAGCATCCTCCTCACAGCTAACACTGGCCCCCAGCTTAGTGTCATCCGCAAACTTGGAGATATTGCCTTCAATTCCCTCATCCGGATCATTTATGTATATTGTAAATAGCTGGGGTCCCAGCACTGAGCCTTGCGGTACCCCACTAGTCACTGCCTGTCATTGTGAAAACAACCCGTTTACTCCTACTCTTTGCTTCCTGTTTGCCAGCCAGTTCTCTATCCACATCAATACTGAACCCCCAATGCCGTATGCTTTAAGTTTATATACTAATCTCTTATGTGGGACCTTGTCGAAAGCCTTCTGGAAGTCCAGATACACCACATCCACTGGTTCTCCCCTATCCACGCTACTAGTTACATCCTCGAAAAATTCCACAAGATTCGTCAGACATGATTTACCTTTCGTAAATCCATGCTGACTTTGTCCAATGATTTCACCACTTTCCAAATGTGCTGCTATCCCATCTTTAATAACTGACTCTAGCAGTTTCCCCACTACCGATGTTAGACTAACTGGTCTGTAATTCCCCGTTTTCTCTCTCCCCCCCTTCTTAAAAAGAGGGGTTACGTTTGCTACCCGCCAATCCTCAGGAACTACTCCAGAATCTAAAGAGTTTTGAAAGATTATCACTAATGCATCCACTATTTCCAGAGCTACTTCCTTAAGTACTCTGGGATGCAGCCTATCTGGCCCTGGAGATTTATCGGCCTTTAATCCATTCAATTTACCCAACACCACTTCCCGACTAACCTGGATTTCACTCAAGTACTCCTTTGACCCGCGGTCCCCTGCTATTTCCGGCAGATTATTTATGTCTTCCTTAGTGAAGACGGAACCAAAGCAGTTATTCAATTGGTCCGCCATATCCTTGTTCCCCATGATCAACTCACCTGTTCTTCTTCTCTTTTATTTTTATACTGTCCCTGATGTCCCTTGTCAGCCACGGTCACCCCTTACTCCCCTTGGAATCTTTCTTCATCCTAGGAATGAACTGATCCTGCATCTTATGTATTATTCCTAGAAATACCTGTCATTGTTGTTCCACTGTCATCCCTGCTAGGGTATATTTCCAGTCAACTTTGTCCAGCTCCTCCCTCATGGCCCCATAGTCCCCTTTATTCAACTGTAACACTGACACCTCCGATCTACCCTTCTCCCTCTCCAATTGTAGATTAAATCTGACCATATTATGGTCACTACCTCCTAATGGCTCATTAACTTCAAGTTTCTTTCTCAAATCCGGTTCATTACATAACACTAAATCCAGAATTGCCTTCTCCCTGGTATAATACAAGCTGCTCTAAGAATCCATCATGAAGGCACTCTACAAAGTTGAGTACCAACCTGATTTTCCCAGTCTACCTGCATGTTGAAATCTCCCATAACAACCACAGCATTACCTTTGCTACATGCCAATTTTAACTCTTGATTCAACTTGCACCCTATGTCCAGGCTACTGTTTGGGGGCCTGTAGATAAGTCCTATTAGGGTATTTTTACCCTTACAATTCCTTAGATCTATCCATACTGACTCCACATCTCCTGTTTCAATGTCACCCCTTGCAACGTACTGAATGTCATTTCTCACCAACAGAGCTATCCCATCCCCTCTGCCCACCTGTCTGTCTTTTCGATAGGAAGTATACCCTTGGATATTCAGTTCCCAGCCTTGGCCCTCTTGCAGCCATGACTCTGTAATTCCCACAACATCATATTTGCCAATTTCTAACTGAGCCTCAAGCTCATCCACTTTATTTCTTATACTTCGTGCATTCATATACAACACATTGACCTCCGTATTCATGTTCCCCCCTCGCACCGCTCCCAATTACCCCTGAACTTACTCTTTTATCCTTTCTTGAACTTTCCTTCCCATTAATTCGACCTCCTCCTCCTCCTCCTCCTCCTACTCCTCCTTCTTCCTGTTTGCCAGCCAGTTCTCTATCCACATTAATACTGAACCCCCAATGCCGTATGCTTTAAGTTTATATACTAATCTCTTATGTGGGACCTTCACAGGGAATTGTCAGCCTCTGGGGAGTGTTGTAGAGCAGAGGGATCTAGCAGGTGCATGGTTTTCTTGAAGGTCAAGTCACAGGTAGATAACCTGGTCAAAAGGCTTTTGGCACACTGGCCTTCATCAGTCAGAGTATTGAGTATAGAAGTTGGGAGGTCATGTTGCAGTTGTATAAGACGTTGGTGAGATGACATTTAGAATATTGTGTTCAGTTCTGGGCACCATGTTATAGGAAAGATAGTGTCAAGCTTGAAAGAGTTCAGAGAAGGTTTACAAGGATGTTACCAGGACCAGTGGGCGTGAGCTTAATTCCTGGTGACTGAGCACAACGTGAGGAGGGCTCTGACGCGTGTGAACATGAGGAAAACTGAAGGCCCAGATGGTATATCTGGGCGAGTACTAAAGTCTTGTGCTACTCAGCTTGCACGAGTGCTCATCACAATATTCAACCTCTCCCTGGCCAAGTCCGTGGTCCCTGCCTGGTTCAAAAGATCCACCATTGTACCAGTGCCAAAGAATGCATCTCCAGCTTGCTTGAATCACTACCGACCGGTGGCCCTCACCTCGGTAGTCATGAAATGCTTCGAGAGGCTGGTCAAGAACCACATCTGTGCCTTTCTCCCACGCACCATGGACCCGCTGCAGTTCGCATACCGTCCAAACAGATCCACGGATGATGTGGTCTCCCAGGAACTGCACACCACTCTCACTCACCTTGACAGCCAGAAGGGGGCTGTGAGGACGCTGTTCATTGATTTCAGTTCAGATTTCAATACCATAGTCCCCACCATACTTGCTGAGAAGCTGCTGGAACTGGGGCTGAACACTCCCTGTGTGCCTGGGTTCTGGACTTTCTCACCGCCAGGCCCCAGCTGGTCAAGATGGGGACACATACCTCCAACCCCCTCACCCTGAACACAGGATCCCCCCAGGGTTGCATCCTTAGCCCCCTACTGTACTCCCTGTACACACATGACTGTGTCGCCAGGTTCAGCTCCAACTCCATCATCAAGTTTGCTTGATGATGGAGTTGATGACACTGTGGTGGTGGGCCTGATCTCTGATAACGACGATAAGGCCTACGGGGAGGAGGAGGCTGATCTGGCACTTGGTTTCAGGACAACAGCCTCCTCTTGAATGTCACAAAAACTAAGGAGCTGATTGTGGACTTTAGAAGGGCTCAACATCCGCGGATGTGCACGCCACTGGAGATAAATGGGATTATTGTGGATAGGGTGAGCAGCTTTAACTACCTGGGAGTCCACATCACAGAGGATCTGACATGGATAACATACACTGCCGCATTGGTGAGTAAGGCAAGGCAGCGCCTTTACCACCTCAGGCAGCTGAGGAACTTCAGATGCCAAACGCACTATGGGAACTACACTCACCCCCCTGCAGGACCTGTACACTAGGAGGTGCAGATCCAGAGCCAGCAACATTATGGGGGCCCTTACTGCCCCAGCAACGGACTGTTCCAGCTGCTACGGTCAGGCAAGCGCCTCCGCTGTCACGCTGTGAAAACAGAGAGGATGAGATGGAGTTTCTTCCCACAGGCCATCAGGAAAGTAAATTCTTATCTTACCAGGGACTAATTTACTCTTGTGTTGTGTCTTTAAAAAAAATAATTCTAAAATGTAAATACTGGTTCTGTTCTATTCTGTTCTGTTGTTCTGTTGTTTTTGCACAATCTGCAGGCATTGCCACTTTCATTTCACTGCACATCTTGTATGTGTATGTGACAAATAAAGTTGACTTGACTTGAGCTATGGGGAGAGTTTGAATAGGCTTGGTCTCTATCCTTGGAGCACAGGAGGATGAGGGGTGATCTTATAGAAGCGTATAAACTCATGAGAGGAATAGATCGGGTAGATGCACAGGGTCTCTTGCCCAGAGTAGGGAAATCGAGGACCAAAGGACATAGGTTCAAGGTGAAGGGGAAAATATTTAATAGGAATCTGAGAGGTAACTTTTTCACACAAAGGGTGGTGGGTGTATGGAACAAGCTGCCAGAGGAGGTAGTTGAGGCTGGGACTATCCCAACATTTAAGAAACAGTTAGACAGGAACAGGTTAGGACAGGTTTGGAGGGATATTTAAGAGGGCGTTAGATGTGGCACTTGTGGCTAAAGGGATCAGGGGGTATGGAGAGAAGGCAGGCACGGGATACTGAGTTGGATGATCAGCCATGATCACATTGAATGGCGGTGCAGGCTCGAAGGGCCGAATGGCCTACTCCTGCACCTATTTTCTATGTTTTTATGTTTCTATATGGACCAAGCGCAGGCAGGTGGGACTAGTGTAGCTAGGACTTGTTGGCCGGTGTGGGAACGTTGGGCCGAAGGGCCTGTTTTCACACTGTATCGCTCTATGAGTAGGGTGACAGTGTGGGCTGTGATGAAGTTGCAGAGAAGATTCAGGAGGGTAAAGACATGCCATGTGAATGGGTAAGAGCTGGTGGTATGTTATGCAAAAAAGTGTGAAATCATTTACATGTAGTAAAAAAATTAAAAGCAGTGTATTTTTAAAATGATAAAATAATGAAAAGGTAGACAAATGTGCTGGAAAAACCAGCGGGTGTGGCAGCATCTATGGAGTGAAGGATTAGGCAACATTTCGGGTCAAAACCCTTCTTCGTTGCCTATTTCCTTCGCTCCATAGACGCTGCCGCACCCGCTGAGTTTCTCCAGCACTTATGTCTATCTTCAATTTTCCAGCATCTGCAGTTCCTTCTTAAAAATAATGAAAAGGATTTGGATAAGGCGTCTTACTGAAATTCAGTAGGTTCCTGGTGAGACTGCAAACGGAATAGGATGTCCAGATTGAGTCTGCCTATATAAGGAAGATTATACTTACATGTGCAGATTCATTCCTGGTAAGTGGCGTTTGGCCATTGAAGAGCAGTTATGCAGACTGGGCCTATATTCTTGAGGAATTAACTGGGCCACAGTCACTCGAGTTTAAAAGAATGAGAGAAAATGAGAGTAACATACAACATTGTTAAGGGGGCTTGAAATGGTCAATGTGGTGATGAGCCTGGGTACCTAGAATCAGGGACGATCGTCTCAAAATAAGAGGTCACCATTTGGGACTGAGATGTAAAGAAATTGCAATGCAGAATTATTTGAACTTAAAATTTTCGTTTAAAGTGCGTTTTTCCTCCTAACTATAGAGATGTGATGGTTGACAGCTTCAAGTTTCTTAGCGTCCTTGTCACTAGCAATCTAGTCCATTCACACTGGTGTGTTGATCAAGAAAGCGTGCCAATGTATTTACTTTCTCGGGCCTCCCTAACGATTTAGCATGGCCACAAGGATTCTCTTGAGCGTTTACAGATGCACTATAGACTATTTTGACGGGGTACATCTCGGTAATGTATGGTAACTGTTCTGCTCTTAACCGCCTGAATCTGCAGAGAGTGGGGAATACTGCCTAGTCTATCAGAGGCTCGTCACTTCCTTCCATCCAGTCCATCTTCACGGTGCATTGTATCAGGAAGACTGGAAGTATGGTCAAGGATGCCTGCCATCCTTACCGTTCCTTTTTCTCTCTTCTACTTTCTGGGAGAAGATACATGACATTGAAAGTCCAGACATCCAAACTCGAAAACAACTTCTTCTCCACAGCTATCAGACTCATGAATCAATCACCTCTTTCTACTCCCTTTCCGTGGGTGCTACCATGTACTCTTACTCCTACCTCATTCGGTTATTCTGTTATAGCATATATATATATTTTGTCCTTCCGTTTACACACCATTCTGCTGTTCTTGCCTTCATCGAGTTTATTGTTTACTATCTGAGCGTCATGCAAAAAAAAAAAAAAATGCACCCTGCTATATATGACAATAAACTAATCTGAATTTGAAGAACAAATTGAAGCACATAACCCAGCTGGCATTTTTGGACTGGAATGGCATAAAGCTGAGAGGTCAGATAGATGATTAACCTGCACACTTCAAATACAAAAAGAAAATCGACAGATGCATGAAAACTGAAATAAAATCAGAAAGTAGTAGAAAAACTTTGGAGATCATGTCGCAATCGTAGAGAGAAAACCAGTGAGAAAACAATTGTGCCTCAAGTATTTTAAAATGGGGTGAGTCTTTCAAGCAGTAATTTCCAAATGCTTTTCCTCATCTTACCTCAAATCCTTCTGCAGCTTTGTTTCTGTGAATGGAAATGGGTAGTCATGTATTTATATATTGTGTATATATTATATATTATATATTGTGCCTTCCCTCATAATGGGAACCATTGTGGGGGGATGTTTTTTATGTTTATGTTAAATTCTTTAATGTTATGTCCTATCTTTATCTATGTGCTGCATGGCAAGACAAATTTCACTACACCAATTGGTGTATGTGACAATAAATGTCCTTTGTCCTTTGTATTTCATTGGTCTTCCTTCAGTCTTCCCTCTGCCAATGAAAGTAAAGCCAACTTATCCAGCATTTCCTCGTAGATACAATTTTCCAGTCCTGTGACGTTCTTCTTTAAGGCAGAGGTAGACAAATTCTTGATTAGAACTGGTGTCAAGGCTTATGGGGAGAAGGCAGGAAATGGGATTAGAAGGCAGAGATCAGCCATGATTGAATGGCGGAATGGACTAGATGGGCTGAATGGCCTAATTCTACTATAATTTGTGAACTTGTGAACCTCCTCTGCTGCCTCTCAATATGATGATTGCAATTGCACATAGTCTTCAAATTGTGATTTGACTAGCATTGTATACAATTCTAGCATAACTACTTACATTATTTGCTTTAATTTGCAGTATAATGTGGATAAATGTGAGGTTATCCACTTTGGTGGCAAAAATAGGAAAACCGACTACTATCTAAATGGTGGCCGATTAGGAAAAGGGGAGATGCAGCGCGACCTGGGTGTCATGGTACACCAGTCATTGAAAGTAGGCATGCAGGTACAGCAGGCAGTGAAAAAAGCCAATGGTATGTTAGCTTTCATAGCAAAAGGATTTGAGTATAGGAGCAGGGAGGTTCTACTTCAGTTGTATAGGGTCTTGGTGAGGCCACATCTGGAGTATTGCGTACAGTTCTGGTCTCCAAATCTGAGGAAGGACATTATTGCCATAGAGGGAGTGCAGCGAAGGTTCACCAGACTGATTCCTGGGATGTCAGGACTGTCTTATGAACAAAGACTGCATAGACTCGGTTTATACTCTCTAGAATTTAGGAGATTGAGAGGGGATCTTATAGAAACTTACAAGATTCTTAAGGGGTTGGACAGGCTAGATGCAGGAAGATTGTTCCCGATGTTGGGGAGGTCCAGGACAAGGGGTCACAGCTTAAGGATAAGGGGGAAATCCTTTAGGACCGAGATGAGAAGGAATTTTTTCACACAGAGAGTGGTGGGTCTCTGGAACTCTCTGCCACAGAGGGTAGTTGAGGCCAGTTCATTGGCTATATTTAAGAGGGAGTTAGATGTGGCCCTTGTGGCTAAGGGGATCAGAGGGTATGGAGAGAAGGCAGGTACGGGATACTGAGTTGGATGATCAGCCATGATCATATTAAATGGCGGTGCAGGCTCGAAGGGCCGAATGGCCTACTCCTGCACCTAATTTCTATGTTTCTATGTTTCTATGTTTAATAAAGAAAGAAAATATTCTGCATGCCATTTTAATTGGCCTGTCCTAATTCCTTCTAAGGATCTGTGGATGTACAATCCAATGTCACTTTGTTCTTCCATTTATTGTATTTTCTCTTTACTAACTGCACTTTCTCAAATGCATTATCTCACATTTTCTTCTTTTCTTTCCAACTTTATATCTTCCTGCAAGATGAATCTTTCCATTGTACTTGTCAGCCAACTGTCAGCATAATCTGCAAACCTCTTTATCATGCCACCTACATTTAGGTGTAAGCTAATTGTAAGTATAACAAACCAAAAGTTGTCAAATTCTGTGCTCTGTGTAACCATGCTTCTATTCACAAAATCACCCATGAGCCATTCCTGCAACTGCAGCAGACTTAATCACTGCAGCCATTCCTCATTCCCCCACTAATCTTTCTGCTGCTTCTCTCACCAAACAGTTCCCTTTCACAATTTCCAGCAACTTACCTGAAAGCAGGAGTTTCCTGAAATAATATTGAGCTGGAGTTTGCATTCCTACCAGCCTCACCTTGTGGTTCTATGCTTTCATTTAGATTTGCCTGCTACCGACCGTCTCATGCTCTCCTTTACCCCAGCTGCTACCACATGCCCAATCACAATGTAAATCAAATCTCATAACAGTATGGAAATGAGTCAACTCTGTAGATTGTGGGCAGTGGGTTTACTGTGCTTGTAGTCAGTTTGCACTCGTTCAATATTCCCTCCAATGCTTCTTCAGTTTCATAAAATGGACCAGTCCAGAGCCCAGGCAATAGAACAATTTTCTACACAAGCCTTGAGCTGAGACGCAGGCATTTTGCTCCATCCATTTCAGTGTTAGTGCAGAAGTTCCAAATAATGACTTTAGAGTTAGATTGGGAAACACAAACGTTTAGTGTAACAGTAGATCCCATCATTGATTGCTCAGATTAAAATTGCACTACAGTATCCCAGGGCTGTACTTTGAAGCTAGACAGGGTTGGTGTTACATGGGCGCTCAACCAGGGCAACATCAACCTTTGAGCAACCTTTGTTACCCCTTTGAACCCCTTTGTTACCATGAGGTGATGTCATGTGATCTCACAGTTAGAAACCATGGTAACCCAGGGGCAAGAGACCGTCACCACTTGCTGAGGTGCAGATGTTGGAAACGGCTCAAGGAGGAAGCCACAGATTTGTTTCAGGCTCAGCTAATACTTCAGACAGTCGGACACATATCCTTTGCTGGCACAGGTCAGTTTCCTACCACCATCACGGATCACCAGGGGATGTGATCTCACTGGCTCTCCGCTCTGCACCGGATCACTTGGACAATAAGAACTACAGCTCGGCATTCAATGCCATCATCGCCTCTAAAATTATCATCAATCTCAGAGAACTATTGGAGAGGATTCTTCAGGATAGGATTTACCTGCATTTAGAAGAAAATAGGTTAATTAGGGACAGTCAGCATGACTTTGTACATAGCAGGTCATGTCTTACTCATGATTAAGATTTTGAGGTGGTGTCAAAAGTGATTGATGAGCATAGGGTGGTGGATGTTGTATACATGGATGTTAGTAAGGCATTTGATAAAGTATCCCAAGGTAGGCTGATCCGGAAGATTAAGGTGCATGGGATTAACAGAGACGTGATTATATGGATTTAGGAACTGCTTCTTGATATAAAACAGAGGGTTGTGTTGGAAGGACAATATTCAGGCTGGAGGTCTGTGACCAGTGGAGTTCCACAGGAATCTGTGCTGGGACCTCTGTTGTTTGTGATATATATAAATGACTTGGTTGTAAACATAGATGCGTTGGTTAGTATCTTTGCAGATGACACCAAGATTGCTGGGGTCATAAACTGTGAAGAAGGCTTTCAACATATACAGTGGAATATCGATCAACTACAGAAATGGGCGTAGTTTAATCTGAGCAAATGTGAGGTGTTGCACATTGGGTGGTCCGATGTAAGGGGAACATGTACAATGAATGGCATGACCCTTAACAGCATTGATGTACTGAGGGATCTTGTTGTCCAAGTCCATAACTCCCTGACAACAGCAACACAAGTAAAGTGGTAAAGAAGGTATATGGTATGCTTGTTTTCATTGGTTGGGGCTTTGAGTATAAGAGTCAGGAAGTCATGATGTAACTTTATATGGCTCTTGTTACATCACATTTGGAGTATTGTGCACAGTTCTCATCACCCTAATTAAGGATGTGAGGCTTTGGAAAGGATGCAGAGAAAGTTCTCCAGGATGTGCCTGGATAAGGACCAGGGGAACAAATCCAGGATCAGCAGTGACCACGCCGACATTTGCAATAGGGTGAACTCGTGATTTATTTTATTTACAGTGGTAAAGTACAGAGCCACCCAGGGGTGCTGTCCCTCACCATCAGAGCACATGTGCGATGACATTGGTGATCTCAGGCTTGGCCTAGCAGCTTAGTCCTGGTCTTGGAAGGAGGTGGCATGGCAATCTCAGGCTTCTTTCCTGCAGTTCACCCTTGCCTTGAGAGAAGGTGCTAATGGTACAGGTTTCTTCCTTGCAGCTCTGCTTTGTGCTTGAAGAGACAATTGAAGAGATAGTGATCACACCGACACCTGCAGTAGGGTGAACTCACATAGGTTTATTCCATTTACAGTGGCAAGAAAGTCCAGGATCACATGGGGCACTGTGCCTTGCCATTAGAGCATATGTGCAATAACTTTGGTGATCTCAGGCTTGTCCCAGTGTCAGAACTGAACGAGGAGGAGGACACAAATGCAGGCTCAGACACAGGGCAGATCCGTATTCAGAGTTTAATCGGTCCAAGTCGCTACACAGGTAAGCAAGCACAGAAGCAACAGTATAATCTAGGAGCAGGCAAAAACAGTGGTCAGAAAACAGGCAATGGTCGAGTTCACAAAGTCACAATATTTCGAGAGCTGGAACGAGGTGATACCAAGTAGCATACACAACGAACTGGCAATAAGAACTAAAACACAAAGGGCTTAAATACAGACTTAACAGGGGATAACGAGACACACGTGAAACACATCAGGGTGGGGCCAACAATCACATGAGGGTCAACGACCTGACAGGAAATGGGACCTGAAACAAGAGGAGATGTGAGGCACCAAAATAAAACAAGAATGCAAACTCAAATACTAAAAACCAATAAGAAACAGAAACTAGATCAAACGTGAGACCTGACACCCAGCAGCTTAGTCCTGGTCTTCAAAGGAGGAGATGTGTTTTGGGCTTCTTTCTGCAGAGAGGGGTGATGGTACAGGCTTCTTCCTGGTGGCTCAACTTCAGGCTTGAAGAGGCGGTGCTGACAGTCTCTGGATTATCCTGCTGGCCAGTCTGTGCCTGTGTGGGCTCAGTACCTTATTGTTTGTGGGCAGGAGATGGTTCTGGCATTTCAGGCTTGCCCCAGGCACTCAGTCTTAGCCACAGGTAGAGAGAGGTATTGGCTATCTAGGGCTTCTTTTCAGGCTGTCTTGTCTTAACCATGTTGTGGCACTGGTGGTCTTAGATTTGCCCAGTGGTTGTCCTCCTCAAAATTGTGATGGGAACAGCTCACAGGGAGGCACTCCACTTTGTCCTTGTCCTGGTCCTTGTCTTTGTCAGACAATGAAAGTGAAGAGAATCTGGAAGGAATTAAGCAAGCGGAGTCTTCTCGGTGTTCACCCATGAAAACTTGAGGCTTGTAGCAATCACTTCCAGGTAGTTGCTCCAACACCAGTTAGCTGCTCTGGTCTTTATGTTTGTCAAAGGGCTGGCATTAACCTATTGCTAAAAATGGAATGGCCCTGTGCTAGAGGGCATCCTTCCCAACAATCACCAGCTGGTTGAGTAAGGAGTTTTAAAACATTTGGCAGTCTTGTCTCCCCATCACCATTCACTAGATATTGTTTCCTGAAACTCTGAAGTGCCATCTCAAAGTCAGTAGCATAGAAGACCAAAGGGGATGGAGCTACATTGAAGCTACTGATTTAATTCATGAGTGAACCAGTGCTCTTCAAAGAATGCACTCAGCATCAAATAACAATTGGAGCCATCCAATGGCAGGGCATGGGAACTTTGATCCCCTGGATAGTCCATCTGTGAGAGCCAAAGTCAGCAGAGACTGTAAAAGCCATGTTTCTTGATTTTTTTGATAGCCTTGCTGATTCATCAGAGTTCATGTGTCTACATGTCCTAAGATTTAATTCTCCTCTGTAAATTTGGTAACAACGAAAAACAAACAACACCATATAAAAGTGTAAAGCCTTTGCATGTTCTTAGCACAGAATTGAGTGGAAATTGCAGTGGTAGTAAATTACATTCAGGAGCATGGAGGCTGGGTCCTGGTGATTGATTCCCACACCCACCGTAGTGGACTGGCTCAACTTGGGAGATGAACAGGCTTGTTGAGCTTGCACTAGCTGATTGACATTAGAGGGAACTTTGCACCTGTTCTGTTTACCACAGACGAGCCAGAGACCCACAGTGTCTGTCTTGTTTTCCAACATTTAAAATTGTACTTGCATCACTTGCGAAATATTCACTAAGATTCTAGTGACCTGCATACTTTGGCTGTCTATTCCATTCATTTTAACCTATTTAGGTCTTTATTCTTTGGAGCGCAGAAGGTTAAGGGGGGACTTGATTGAGGTCTTTAAAATGATGAAAGGGATAGACAGAGTTGACGTGGATAAGCTTTTCCCATTGAGGGTAGGGAAGATTCAAACAAGAGGGCATGACATGAGAATTAAGGGACAGAAGTTTAGGGGCAACATGAGGGGGAACTTCTTTACTCAGAGAGTGGTGGCTGTGTGGAATGATCTTCCAGCAGAAGTGGTGGAGGCAGGATCGATTTTAACATTTAAAAGTAAAGTGGATAGGTATATGGACGGGAAGGGAATGGAGGGGTATGGTCTGAGTGCAGGTGGATGGGACTAGGGGAAAATAAATGGTCGGCACGGACTGGAAGGGCCGTGAAGGCCTGTTTCCGTGCTGTAATTGTTATATCTTGTTTGTTATATGGTTATTTCAATGTTCTGTACAGGGGCCTGGGCAGTGTTCCAATTGGACAGCCTTGTCAGATGCACAGCTATTCCCAACAACATTGGCTGCAATGATGTACTGCTGTAGATCAAAGGCCAGGAAGAGGACAATAATTGCTAACATCAGCCTTAGAGGTCTTGCATGATATGTATGACCGACGAAGCAAAGTGTGGAAGGATATCTACTTGTGTAAACTCAAAGGTAGTGTTTGAAGTAATTCTGAACCATTCATTGGGGGGGGGGGGGGGGGGAGCCTGATATATGATGAATATTTGAACTATTTAAGACTGATCATAAACTTTTCCCAGGTGTATCAATTCCTGTGTAGAGCACTACATGTCCGTCCAGTGCCTGGAGCATTTTCCCGTGATGATACATCAAATTACTAAACCTCTACCAGAAACTTCACAAGTTCTGCGCTGTGAAATTCTGCTGTTTAGAGATAAGCCACCAGCAGCCGAACTAAAATTCCAGAACTCAACGATCATCCCCAATCTGTTCCACATTTAACATAAATTTTTTTTATTGTATGTTTACCCACTTGATCTGGGCACTATTCTCATTTGAGAGCATCAGGAAGACTAATATTAAGTTTGCCTGCTGTTGCGAATCATCCCCAATACGTTTCCAATCAAACAGTTACCCGGCATGCCAGTTTACTAACTGCCTGCATCATAAAATGGTCCCTAATGAAAGGCAGATACATTTTTTTACATGGTTCAATGTAAGAAGCATTACAATGCTGTGCAGGCAATCGGCAGAAGGAGAAAGACTTGAGCAGATGGGTGGACTAGTCAGTAGCAGACTGACCATCATCCTCCATCTACCAGATTTCTGCAGGCTGTTGGGTGTGTGGAGTTTGACATTTCCCCTGATATATATTCCACCTTTCACCCTTATCACTTCCATCTTCCAGCACCAAACATACACTAGAAAAGATCATGTTGACTGTCATTTCCATCTTTGTTTTTTTCCTCCAGACTCCAGTGTCTCTTTTTCTCAAAGTCTTGTGCTTAAGAATAAAGCTGTTTGTAATAAATTGTATAATCTATAATTATAGATGATCTCTCTCACATTGCTGAAACAGGATTAATTGCAAAATCAAGTGAAATTTGGAAAATGGTTAGGAAGTCTGCAGTAAATACTTCTTCCTTTAATTCTCTGGAATGAAATGGGCATGACCTTTCTCATTATCTTTTTATCACTGTTAATTTGGACAAGCTCCTGCGCTTGTTTCAACATTAGTTTCTTTGTGATGCCCAGGATACTATTTTCCTTTAGCGAGTGTAAATCATGGCAAAAATGCAATTGACTGTTTTTTTAAATTAATTGATAGTATCGTCTTTTGTGTGGCGTGCACAGCTTAAAGTTGTTGGACAACGTGTTCTATTTGATCTTCCGTTTGTGCACGTCGAGTTGATTGCATTAGTCGAAACAGGGCGGACCACGTGAAGGTTGCAATCTTCCACCCCATTTATAGTATAATTGTCCATTTCTTTATGGGCCCCTACACTTCTACTAGATTTTTTTTCCTAACTTTTTAAAGAGAATCATGCTCATGCCCCTTACGCTATTCCTCTAATGCTCCCTTTTGTTTTTTGTTACAACCTGTTTTGACATCTGTTTCCCTCGCTGCATCTCTCCCACTTGGCAAGAACCACACTTGTTTTTGCCTTTGTCTATTCGTTTTCCTTGTTTTTTTAATATTTACCCTTCCTTCTTTGCTTGTTTATTTGTCTGATATATATTTTTTCAAAGTTATGATTATGCTTCTCAAGGTTATTTTTGAAACACTTCCCATTGTTCCAAAGTGGCTTGCAAAGTATATATCGATTATCACTATCTCATGATATGGAACCAAGTTTATCCAAATTTAAACTCACAGCAGCTGCTTCTCTTTCAAATAGTGCATTGATCTCATTATCAGATAGATGTTCATACACATTAGGTTATTAACTAAATCTGTCTGATTCCTCAGTGCTAATTGAATGAGGAATTCTTGATGGTTTCAGAGATTATTGTGATGGTAAACATCCCTGTAGATATACAGAAACTTACCACCATTCATGGCATGGGCTAGTCTGCCTATCCCAATCTCTAAAATCTGCCATTAAAAACACTCTGCCTTTGCTAGGCGTTTAACTGTTTTTTTTTCCAATTATGCTTTCTGCAGCTTCACACTTGCGAAATGGACTTCCATGTTCACCTTTCACCATTCCAATGAAACTTGATTGAGAAGCAGATAATCTTCATAACCTGGATTCAACGATGATCCCCACATTCTCATAACCTCTGCTTCCATTACATTAATTAGTGGTTGCAGGTAAGATTCTGTTAACTCCGTTTATATCACCTGTATACTCATAGTTGTTTCCCTAATGGTCTGCTTAGCTCAGTGAACTTTTTGCTTGCACCATTTCCCCATTTATCATTTAATTTTACCTACAATCTACTATATCACAGGCATCACCCTTGGTTTTAATTTTTCTTTCCCATATTCCCTTACTGTGCCCTTGCTTAAAACAGTTGGAAACAGGCCCTTCTCCCAAACTCGCCCAGGCTGACCAACATACCCAGTCTACATCAATCCACCTGCCTGTGTTTGGTCCATATCATTCTAAACATATCCTAAACCTACATGTTATATCATGAATCATAGCTTATGCACAAACCTGAAACATTAATCCTGCACAAGAATGGACTGATGGTATTTCCAGGATCCATCATATTTAGTTAGTTGGAGAAAAGGACCAGCAAGATTTTAATTTATTGATGCAGCAGGGAGCAAGGGTCTCCAGTCATAGGTTGAGAACCCAGAAGGAATGGAGTAGAAATGAGGAGGAATTTGTTTATAGGGAAGGTAGTGAATCTGAGGAATTCATTGTCACGGATGGCGGTGAAGGCCAAGTCATAGGGTATTTTTAAAGTGGAGATTGATAGGTTCTAGATTAGTAAGAGCATGAAAGGTTTGGGGTAGAAGGAAGGAGAATGAGGTTGAGAGGGAAAAATAGATCAGCCATAATTGAATGGTGAAGCAGGCTTGATGGGCTGAATGACCTGATTCTGCTTTTATGTCCTATGGCCTTAATGTGCCAATATTGTTGATCACTTTTAGCCACCAAACACAGACCAATTTGTTTCTGAGTTTCTCAGACATTTAATGTACGTGTGATTACAATCTACAGTTTTTAAGCATTTAAATGTACACCCAATTTTCTTTTTTAGATATACAGCGCAGGAACAGGCCCTTCCCCCACCGGGTACGTGCTGCCCAGCAATCCCCCACACATTGACATTATCCTACACACACTAGGGACAAATTTTACATTTACCAACCCAATTAACCTACAAACCTGTGTGTCTTTGGAGTGTGGGAGGAAACCGAAGATCTTGGAGAAAACCCATGCAGGTCACGGGGAGGCCGTACAAACTCCATACAGACAGCTCCCGTAGTCGGGATCGAACCCGAGTCTCTGGCGCTGCAGGACGTGTAAGGTTGCAACTCTACCGCTGCGCCACTGTGCCACCCTTGCAAATTGCAGCTTGCAACAGTTGGAATCCCTTTAGAGTGACAAAGCACCATACCAATAGATGATACAGGCAACACTATGACATCTCATTGGATGTCATAGTGGGAGCCACGGAAAAAGCCTGGCAGTAAAAAACAGATGAAAGTACACTCAACGCTCGCATTTATTTCAAGAGGGGTTCTCTACAAAAACAGGGATGTAATACTGAGGCTCAAAAGGCGCTGGTAAGGCCGCATTTGGAATATTGTGAGCAATTTTGGGCACCATATCTGAGGAGGGATATGCTGGCTCTGGAGAGGGTCCAGAGGAGGTTTACAAGAATGATCCCAGGAATAAGTAGGTTAATCTATGATGAACATTTGGCGTCACTGGGCCTTTACTCGCTGGAGTTAAGAAGAACGAGGGGGACTACAGGTCATAGCTTCAGAATTAAAGGACGTTTCTTTAGTTAGAAGGTGGTGAATCTGTGGAATTCTTTGCCACAGAAGGCTGTGGTGGCTGTCTGTGGATCTATTTTTTGAAGGCAGAGAAGATTCTTGATTGGTACAGGTGTCAGTGGCTATAGGGAGAAGGCAGGAGAATGGAGTTAGGAGAGATAGATCAGCCATGATTGAATGGCAGTCAACTTGATGGGCCGAATGGCCTAATTCTACCATTACTTATGATCTTATGATAATTAGAGGTAGTAACAGGTCAGGAACTAGAGTATAGAGAGCCTTGTTTATGGATATAGCGACATAATCAGTTTAATAAAAACAATAATAGAAAATTAAGCTATATTCTATTGTGGATATCACCTAACGTTCTATCCTACCTACTCAGATTTATTGCTACTGCCCACTAATCTTGCAATTACCTCTAACCTTCATCAATGTGTGCATCAGCACATAACTATTTGGCTACTCACATCATGTTTATTATGCTTTGTTGTTTCACTCAACCATCCATGATCGTCAAGACATATCGTACTTCTCATTCATGTGCATGGTTCCTTCCTTGTGGAAGCACAAGATACCACGAGAGTATTAGAAGTGGCCTTCTGGCATTTGTCAGCTGCAGAGAGGTGTAAGTGGAGGTGTGAGGTTTCAGTGAAATCTCAAAGTATTTCACTATTGGAAATGGAAACGGGGCGAAGGGCAGCTCACAGCTACCTTGTAAAAGAAGCAAACATTTCACATGTGATTATATTATTGAGTCATGTCGACAATGTTAGAAGCAAGAGAGAGATTT